>CM067326.1:37730497-37812997 GCA_034376525.1 Nicotiana benthamiana
AGCGCTTCATGCAATGGCCGTTAAAACCTTTAGCGAAACTGGATACACCGGCCAAAACTTAATTGCCGATAAATATTTTAGCGGCAATAAAATGCATATTAATTACCGCTAAAAGAATTTTTTGTAGTAGTGTCGAGACGGACCAAGTCACAATCATCAATAGTCTACGATTTCACGCTCGTCATCAATTGTGTGGCTCACCTCAACATAGCACTATAATGTGCAATCCGGGGTCTCAAACCCTCAGAACATCATTTACAATCATTACTCACCTCGAACCGATTAAATCTCTAGCTCGCGACGCCTTTGCCCCTCGAATCGGCCTCCACGCTCGTCGAATCTATCCAAAATCAGAACAAGGACATCAAAATATACCAAGGGAACGAATTCCAAGCGAACATTCAATAAATGGCACAAATCCCGAAGTAACCAAAACCCGACCCTGGCCCATGTATCGAAATTAAAAAACATTTACACCAATAGATTCCTTATCTTCCCACGAGTTCATACATATCAAAGTTCTCAAATCCGACCCCAAATGGTCCTTCAAATCCAAAAATCAAAGTCCAAATTTTCAAGTCCTAGCTCTTCAATTTTTAGATTAAATTCCCATGACTTTCTAGGTAGAATTAACATACTAATCGAGTTTTAAGTCCGAAAATCTTACCTCTCAATGATTCCCCTAGAATCCCTCTTCAATCTCCTTCAAACATCTCCTAAAATGACCAACTATGGAGGAAATGAGCCCCAAAATTGCAGAGAAGATGAGTCAAAAACATTCTGCCCAGGCCTTAATTTCCTTCTTCACGAACCCAGTTAAACCCTCGTGTTCGCGAAGCACAAGCTTACTTTGACCAATTTTCCTCTTACGCGAACACGACCCTATTAATCGCGAACTGATGCCTCAAATCACAAACCTACGCGAACGCGAAGCATACACATCCCGACCCTTCGCGAACATGAAGGCCAAACATGATGCCTCCTTTCCTGACCCTTCGCGAATGCAAGGGTCCACTCGCGAATGCGAAGACCAAAATGTCTGCAACTGCTGGAACCCAAAATCTACAACCTTCTAAATTTCAAAATGATCCAATTGACCATCCGAAACTTACTTGAGGCACCCGGGACCTCAGCCAAAGGCACAAACATAACCTAATACCTTATTCAAACTTGTTCCAATCATCAAAACACTACAAACAACATCAAATCAACCAAAACATATCGGATTCAAGCCTAAGTTTTTAAAATCTTTCAAATTCCTCTCTTGATAAAAAAATCCAACCAAACACGTCCGAATGACCTGAAATTTTTCACACGCATTCCAAATGACACATTGGAACTGATGCAACTCTCATAATTCCATTACGACCCCTATATCAAAACCTCACCTACCAAACCGGAAATCGCCAAAATATTAACTTCGCCAATTCAAGCCTAAATCTACTCCGGACCTCCAAAACCCATTTCGATCACACTCTTAATTCATAAAGCACCTCCCGAAGCTAACCGAACCATCGGAACTCACATCCAAACCCTCTAACACATAAGCCAACATCTGGTTGACTTTTTCAACTTAAACTTTCTTAAAAGAGACTAAGTGTCTCAAACCTTACCAAATTCTTTCCGAACCCTTAACAGCCAACTCGATCACATATAGAACCACTATACAAATTAATTAGAAGAAGAAACGGAAAAAACAGAGTGGTAACTCATGAGACGACTGGTCGGGTCGTCACAGTCATGTGTTGGAGGAATTATTCCTCAGCCACAAAAAGCATATTCCAATAGAATTGGACAACATGTTTTCCCCTATTGGTTTCAGTACTTTGTACTAACCAAATGAGCCTAACTGCCCCTCTATTCTAGAATATTCTGATATTTTCCAAATTGAAAACGCTCAAATTGCCCTTCTAAAGTCTACTTATTGTAGTCTTTACCTAAACTTTCTTTATTCAATTAGGTCCCTAGGGTTCCTAATTATTGGCAAATCTGAACTAACATCACAAGGCCAAAGTTAATACACACAAAAAGATCAAAGGAAACGACTATTGAGCAAATAACCTTTAAATTAAAACTTAAATCAATTGACATGAACAGAATCCGAAAGATGTAACAAACATAGAAGAAACGATTTAGCCCTAATATATCAAAAATGAAACAAACACACAGGAAATCTTCAAACCTTATATTACCAGGAATTTCAAGGAAAATTATTAAATCTACGCACAAGTAATGAAACTAAGCAAACAGAAAAACAAGAACTCAAAACCACGCGGCCAAATTAATAGTGGAACCAATTGAAAACAAACTTTAATTTAAACTAAACATGACTTAATTATCCTAAATGCCTTGGACTATATTTAATTAAAAAGATTGACGAAGTAAACTTATTTTGCTGAAATCCAAACAAGCCATGAATTAAAACAAACAAAACTGATACCTAAAATAAAAATAACTAGCAAAGGAAAAAAAGAAAAGAAACATAAATGACCGGAAACAAACAAAGCTAATCATCACATACAAAGGCAGACACACAACATGATTTTGAAAGGAAGGGAGATAAAGAGGATTTTTAGAAAATAAAAGGAGAATAGGAAAGCGAAAGAATTACCTAAAAGAATCGAGAAAATCCAAGGAACTCTAATAGCACTGGATTAATGCAAGAGGTCCAAACTCATCCAAAATGACCCGAAATTGATGTCAATTAATTGTTCTTGCCAAGAACAATTAACTAGCATGCATTTCCGGCTAATTCGAACCTTTAAACCAAGTAAGCTAGGGTTTTATGACTTTTTTGTGGATCTAAAATTCGGGGGGTTTAGTAGGGATATTTGGGGAATTAGGGGTATGATAGTGATGAGGGGAGATCGTGACTGTAGGGTGAAATTTTGGGTGGATTTGGGAAAATTAGGGTTTTTGCGTGAATTACGATTCAATATTTGAGAAGTTTGGCGATTTGAAGGAAAATAGCTGGAGATATGGACTGAAGAGGTGAATGAGGGTTTAGGGCGTGAATTTGAGAAGCTTTTGACCATTGGAACCGCCGTGAGATGATTTCAGTGGGTGGTCTGTGGCGGAGGTGGTGAAAGAATATAGGGACGACTAAGGTTTGGTCTTTTGAGAGATGGGAGAGAATAAGAGGGGGTAATGGGGGTCTATGGGGTCCATTCGGACCTATGTATATTAAACGAAGGGCATGTTCCCAGTCGTTTGCTCTGTGATGATCAACGGCTGGGATTTCTTGAATCAAAACGGAGTCGTTTTGGGGAATGAGAATTGGACTGGGTGGTTTAATTTTGGGCCTGGGTTGTGAGTTATTTAGGATCGGATCTAGGGCCGAATTTAGGTGTAAAAATTTCCCAATTTCAAAAATAAACCTCATCTTCAATTCTTTCTTTTATTTCTAATTTTTCCTTTTTTCTTTTAATTAACAAACCTACAAATAAAAATCCTAAATTATCTAAAATTGTGAAATTAAACTAATTAACTAATTATAAAAATCATAAATATCACTTAATTCTAAGTTAAAAGATGAGAATCCATATATTAAAATTAAAATATAAAAAGATATAAATATGAGTTATTTTTTTGTTTTTCAAATTTCCATAAAACAAATAATCATTGATTAATTCTAAGAAAAATGCAAACACTAATCGTAAATGCAATGTGTGTGTGTGTGTGAGTGTGTATATATATATATATATATATATATATATATATATATATATATATATATATATATATATATATATATATATATATATATATATATATATATATATATATATATATATATATATATTATATTTTTCATGATTTAACTAAAAATTAAACATGCATAGAAATGCAAATACTTAAGACAATTCTACATAAGTTCCCAAATGGCAAATAATCAACAAAAAACCTATTTTCTTAGAATTTTATAGTAAAGTATTTCGTATAGGGCAAAAATCACATGCTCGCAAATATATTTAGGCAAAATGATGCAAATATTTATAATACCCAATAGCTTTTCATTTAAGAAGTTTTTTAGGCACTAATATTCAAATTTAATGTGAATTTTACCACAATCGACGTACTAGTAGATACAAACAACTTCGAGGAGCAAGTCCAAAAGTGTCTTTGGAGTAGTAGTTATATTAGATATCATTAACCGTGATGTGCACGAGTCCAACATGAAAATGTTAACGTGCCACGGAAGAAGTAAGACTTGGAATTCAGTCCTTGGAATTAACTATTTCGATAGTACGATTTTAACACAAAAAAAAAGAAGTGCAAATGCTTGTATTGCCTTCAAAAAGTACAAATGAGATGTCGACATGTCTTTCTCATTCAAACGTACCCTGCCTCAATTCCATTATCACATTTCATCCAACAAAGTCCATATTTGCCATCTAAAAATATGAATATTTCACAATGCTGAAATGATCAGCCGAAACGCCTTACCCAACTAAAATTAACTTCTGATAGATGAGGAATCAAATTTAGTTGCTACATATGAACACATCAACGCTATTATTTCTCAAGATTTTTTTATGTACCTGGAAAAGCTCCAGCCCATATCAAAGAGATATTGTTATTTTTGCTTTACTAATGACCCTAGTAGTACTTTCATTGCATTGGATAGCAAAAACAGTAAATCAAACTATTCATATCTATCTCTTTATAGAGTAAATCAAGTAACAAAAAAATCACATAGTTCCCAACAACATTTTCAATAATAGAACAGTTGTAGCTACCCTCAAGTTCATAGGAAGAGCTAGCAGATAAGGTTGTAAATGGCCATGTTGTTTGGCTGAAGACTACTCAGTAGGATCACCATTGTCACTCCTGTGTAGATTGAATTTCTTGGTGAATAGTAACATTTTTGTTGAATTACTTTAAGCCAAGCTATTAGAACCTATTTTTTTTTTTAAAATATCTTCTAGCTGTGATTTACACTTCCATGCGCTAGCTTGAAATCTGCCTTAAAATCCCTATTTGTTGAAGATAATGATCAGGCTAATAAACATGATAACTATGCAATTACCTAGTTCTAGTTTTGAAGAATTAGTACTCATTATATTAGTTATCCTAGCAGAATCCTATTCTATGTAGTATAGCCGAAAATACATAATAAAATATTGTATAAATACATAGGACTTATGTATCTAATTATCAATCAATATACTACCTTCATGATACTGTCTCTGCACCATATTTTCACATGGTATAAGAACTTCTTTGAAGCAAATTTCGCTGCCAAAATCCACTCCCTACTACACAATATCAACTCTGTTCATATGGCATCCAACACCTTTTCAACAATCTCTCTTCATCACCTCATCGCCTCATGCCCTATGAAGTTGAAACCTTCTAACTACTTGATATAGAGAACACGAATGATGCAACTTATATAAGTGATAAGGTTCACTATATCATTAAAGGAAAGTCAAAAATTATAAACGTAGAAGGCACTAGTGAAACATATGTGGGAATGCCTGGAAGAAACCTATCTGCAGGCAACAAAGGACAAGGAATTCCCATTGAAGCAACAACTTCAAACCATCAAGCTTTGCGGTAGAACTATTAATGAGTATCTAAAAGAATTCGAAGGCATTTGTGATGGCATGGCTACCATACACAAACATGTCGATGATGATAGCAAGGTGATTAACTTTGTTAGAGGTTTGTATCCTAAATACAAAACCTTTAGAACAGTGATGCTTGGCAAAGCACCTTATTCAACTCTGAGTCAATTAGTCACTTCTTTAAGAGGCTTTGATCTCATAGAGGATGAAGGAGATGATTCACAACAAGTGAATCACAATATGGCATTTGCAGCACATAGGGCATACAACAGAAGAGGTATGGGAAGAAGGGGTAACATGAACTACAGTTCAAGAGGTAGAGGTTTTAGGCCTACCAGACAAAACAACCATCAGAACACTTAAAGATCTAGAAATGTTGTTAAGGGACAGGAAACCACAGGACCATCAGCATGTCAGATATGTGAATGGAACAATCACACTACAATAGAGTGCTGCTACAGATGGGACTTCTCCTATCAAGAACCAGAAGATTTGTCACTGGCTCTTGCTACACTCAATGTAAACAGTCAGAATGGTGGAGATAATGCTCACTATATGGATTCTGGAGCAAGCACTCACATGACCAACAATTCAAGTAACTTATCCAACCTTAAACCTTACAATAGAAATGGTAAAATTATAGTAGGAAATGGAAAATAATTGGACATCACACGTGTTGGAAAAGGAACAATTTCTGGTTTAAGGATGAGTGAAGTGCTAGTAGTTCCTAATTCAAAAAGAATCTGCTATCTGTAAGTAAGAGTACTAGAGATAATTGTAGCTCTATTAAGTTTGATGAATCATCTTTTATTGTAAAGGACAAGAGGACAAGGAAACTAATGGCCAAGGGTACTAAAAGAGGAGGGATATATGCCTTGAAGGTGGACAACTTGCTTGCTTTGAGTGCAACACAGACAGGGAGATGCTCTAGTGATATTTGGCATGCCAGACTTGGACATCCAAATTCTAGGCCCTTAGAAGTACTTAGTAACAATAAATCTAAAATGTTGCATGTTAGAATAAAACTTCTATTGTTTGTGATAGTTGTCAAATGGGAAAAGGTTGTAACAACTATTCAAATTGAGAAATAAAGTTGAGAATGAACCTCTATTGAAAATTCACTGTGACTTATGGGGTCCTACTCCTATTGAATCTTCCCAACATATGAAATACTATGCACTATAGATATACTTGGTTGTATCCTTTAAAAAAATCTGATTTCTTTGAAACATTTGTCACATTCCATAAAATAGTTGAGAAATAGTATTCAATGAGTATTAAGATCTTTTTTTAAGTATTTAGAAGACTGTGGCATCGTAAGACATATTTTCTGCTCTCACACCCCTGAGCAAAATGGCATTGCAGAAAGGAAACATAGACATGCAGTAGAAATCGGATTTACAGTAGTACTACATGATAGATTACCCTTATATTTATGGATTGAAGCACTTCTCAAAACGGTATTTCTGATAAATAGACTGCCATAGTTTATGCTTAAAAAGGAAACACCATTTCATAAATTGCATGGCTCACACCCTGATTACAATAGTTTAAAAGTGTTTGGGTGCAGGTGTTTCCCTTACTTAAAGGGAAAACGAAAGTTCTCCCCTAAGTCCTATCAATGTGTGTTCATTGGTTACAACATCTGCATAGCTATAGGTGATATTATCCAACCACAAGGAAGGTTTTTGTGTCAAGACATGTTGTCTTTGATGAACTAACACTTCCCTATGTGTAGGAAAACAAGAACGACAGTGCACCAAATGACTCTAGTCATATGGCAACAGTCTTTGAATTTTCTCAAAATCACAGACTAAGTCTCAGTCGTCAGACTCTACTACTGCAAGGGAGGTGTTGAGAGATGATCATGATGATGTTGCAGCTAATGTTTCAAATGATCAAAGTTTTGTGTTTAGAGTTGTCCATGATACTGCAGCTAATCAAAGTGATGGTGTTACTGCTCAAACAACTGTTCCAACTATTGATCACAGTTATGCTATTAAGTTTGATCAGGATGAAGTTATGGAGGTCACAAGTAGTGTTGTTGAGCCCTCTACAGACATGCAAAACTCATATACTGATGAATTGCACTCAGAGTCCTCTCACTCAGATGAAACACCTATGCGGTACACAATGGCAGATCCAAGAGAATTGCAGCTAGAAGTGGACTTGTCACACTTCTTCATGACCAGATTGAAGAACCTCTAGCAGAAGTAGAAAACACAGTTCATGCTGAAGCTGCGATCACTGATCAAGGACATAAAATAATCACCAGATTCAAAGCTAGTCTCTTCCTATAACTCATACCTCACCAGCTGTTGTACAAACAAAACCAGAAGAACCAAAAACTATTTAATAAAAAAAGCTCTTAATTTCCTTCACTGTTTAAAGCTATGCGAGAAGAATTAGCAGCTTTACATCAAAATGAAACTTGGATACTAGTTCCTAGAACTCCAACAATGAATGTAGTAGATCTAAGTGGGTATTCAAAACAAAAATGAAGCCAAATTGATCAATGGAACGGCATAAAGTAAGGCTAGTTGCTAAAGGGTACTCACAACTTGAAGGCATTAACTTTGAAGAAACCTTTAGTCCAGTAGTTAAAGCTACAACTATAAGAGTTATTCTCTCTGTTGTTGTCACTCTACATTGGCCCATCAGGCAACTAGATTTTCAGGGTGCCTTTTTACATGGTCATCTAAAAGAAGAAGTCTATATGACTCAACCGCCAGGCTTCATTGATCCAATGTATCCTGATCATGTCTATCTCTTGAAAAAGGCACTATATGGTCTCAAACAAGCTTCCAGAGCTTGGTTTGAGAGATTTGGACTATTTCTACTCCATATTGGTTTCAAATGCAACAGAGCCAATTCTTCCCTATTTACTCTTCATGATGCAGAAGGAATAATATTACTTTTGTTATATGTGGATGATATAATTGTAACAGGAAGCAACCCAAGGCAGATAGGGGAAGTAGTGCAAAAGCTGGGGCATGAATTTGCAATGAAGGATCTTGGACCTTTGAATTACTTTTTAGGTATTGAAATGAGCTATATTCCTGGAGGAATCCACTTGAACCAAAAATATGCAAATTGGAAAATGTAAAAACAATGCATACTCCACTAGCTCAGAAGCATGGTCTACAAGAAGCAGTCAGCAAAACAGTTGATCCCTCAACCTACAGAAGCATTGTAGGAATCTTGCAATACCTCAAACTCACAAGACCAGACATTACTCATGTTGTTAATCTTGAAAGTCAATTCACGCAGAATCCAAACAGCATGCATCTTTAGGCAATAAAGAGAATATTAAGGTATGTCAAAGGAACCATGGATCATGGACTAAAAATTATATCATAGCCTTCCTTCAGGTTGTATGGGTTCTCAGATGCAGACTAGGCAGGATGTACAATTACTGTTAGAAACTACGCTTTACGCTAGAGGGGGGGGGGTGAATAGCGTATTAATAGAATTTAGCGTTTTCTTGCGGAATTTAAACTTTGCAGGAAGTAAAATAAATGCAGAAAAATAAACTTACACAAAGATGTATACTGGTTGGCCACCAACGTGGTTAGTCCAGTCCCCGAGAGACTCTCTCGAGATTTTTCACTATCTTGTTAAGCTTAAGGGTGCTCAACAAACCGTTACACACTTGAGGACACAAGCCTCAAACAGTTGCTCGGAGATCGCAATCTCAAAGACTTCACCCAAGGAAACGCAAGTTCCTTGAAACAAGAGAATCGCAATTCTCTTACAAGTATATCAAATACTTGGACACTCACTTAACTAAAGTACTCCTTATTGAGTAGATATGAGTAAAAGAATATGTTCAAGATCACAACAACTTTAAGCAATAATATGGCTCTCAAAAGCTTTATGAAATGAGTAGAAAATGAAGAACAATTGAATGAAAGCTTATAGCAATGTAATGATCAGTTTGTGTATGTTGTTGTTTTTAAAACACTGAAATGAAGCTGTATTTATAGTTGAAAAAGTTGGTTCAACCGTTGTCTAATTGCCAATTAAGAGTTGCTGAAATTACTCAGTGATAATCGATTATTAAGACCAAACAATCGATTATCTGCCAGTCAGTTTAAAAATCAATCCTAGATTTAACGCTTCACAATCGATTAAATACAATCTATAATCGATTACTGGCAATATTCAAAATCAGATAATCGATTACACCAAATTCATAATCGATTACTTTAGCAACGTTCTAAAAATTATTTCCAGATTTTAAGCAAAACATCGATTATATAAAATCAATAATCGATTACTTCAACAACGTTCTAAAAATCATTTCCAGATTTTAAGCAAAACATCGATTATATAAAATCAATAATCGATTACTTCAGCAACGTTCTAAAAATCATTTCCAGATTTTAAGCAGAACATCGATTATCTAGAATCAATAATCGATTACCTTATGGTATTTGAAAATCATTTGACAACGGCCAGCTTCAACAATCGATTTGTCCTTTGCAACAATCGATTACTTGTTATTTTCTGAAAATCATAAAACTTACTGTCTCAGTGATAATCGATTATCTAAAGACATAATCGATTACTTAATTAAATTTAAAATCACTGGAAGACATCAACTCAACACAATCGATCACCATTAGTTCATAATCGATTATTTTGAGTATTGAAGAACTTTACCTCAACAACAATCGATTGTCATTTGTTCACAATCGATTATCATGCAGATTTGGAAAAACCTGATGTTCACTGTCTTACTCACAATCGATTACCATTAATTCATAATCGATTGTCATGCAGTCTTGGCTCAGAAACAATCGATTATCATAAGTACATAATCGATTATTTTAGCCCAGATTTTTGAGGCATGTTTAGAAAACATTTTGTCTAATGTAAATATGCATGATTTAAAATCTTTTTGACACAGAATTAAATATGCATGATTTTGGAAAATAGTTTTATGAGAGGGGCCATACTATGAGTCAAGTTATAGGATCGAGATTACAATTTAGAACAACTCAATAACAATTAAAAGCTATATCTTGAACTTCAATCTTATTCGCAACCATTGTGCGCTTGTACTTGAATTCCGTCATATATCAATTTTTGCTTCGTTTGTCATTCATCAAAACCTACAAAAGAGTACACGTTTAGTATATTGCATTGAGAACGTGTTTCTAACAATTTCCCCCTTTTTGATAATGGCAAGCATTAAGCGGGATATGCAATTTAGGCAAAAGATATTGACAATTCAAGACAAGTAACAATTATGCAATTTTGTTCTTGTTCCCCCTCAATTTTAGCTTATAAGCAATAAATGAATTAAGAGGTGGTGCATACCCGATATCCCGTTTTCTTCCCCCTTTTGCCATTAGCAAAAAAATAGTAAGGAAATATGCAAAAAGATGAAATAAACAAGGTTTATTTATTGGAAAAAAAAGAGGGTACATCAATGGGAACCAAAGAGAACAACAGCAAAAACCACACAAAACACAAAAAAAATTTATTCATTTCCGTCGTTGTCCGCCTCGTTATCCGGCGCTGCTTCAAAAGGAACGAGAGCTGCATATGGATAATTGACATGATCAAAGTATCCATGGATCTCATGAGTGAGTGGAGCAAGCTGGTCGGATATGGTTTGGAGAGTAGGCTCTTGGGACGAACGAGCACGACGGGGTGGACGACTTGAAGAAGGAGCTGGAGCATGATCACCATCATGATGAAAAGAAGACTCCGAGATTTCCCAAATTTTGGTACTCCTTTTGAGAGGACCATTTTCCGTGACAAATCCGGATGCTTCAAGGAAGTTCATAGTGAGGAGGGCATAAGGAAGAGGCATGTCATCACCGATGGCATCGAGCATATGAATTTTGATGAGCCGACACCAATTTATTTTGGCTCCGGTGACAATGGCATGCAGAAGTTTGGTATCCTCCTGGGAGATGGTGGTGTGATTGTGCCGTCTAGGCTTGAGGACTCGGGTGATGAAGTAAAGAATCAACCGGTAGTTTGGATCCATTCCCGTTATGGTAGGACGACGGGTAGAGATAGATGGATCATAGGAGGTTATACCGGCTTGGTGGAGAAGGATGGTTTCATCAAAGAGAGCCCCGGCCTTATCAATATACCGGTAAAGGTCTTCACCTTCATTTGGAAGGCGGGCAATGGTGTGGAGATTCTCTTCAGAGAGAAGAATTTGAACCCCATTAATGGAGGTGACAAGTTCGCCATCTTCATCTTTATGGAGGTTTGAGTAAAAAGCTTGAACGAGAGTTGTGTTTATGTGAGGATGAGTGAGAAGCAAGAAGTCATATAGTTGACACTCCTTTAACATATTTGCGGCAGGGGTGAAAGGCTCAAGGAGTTTACTATTTGAGAACCGAGGAGGAAGAATGGTGCGTTTCTCAAATTTTGATAGGAACCTTGTGAGTTCATTTTCAGTTTCAAAGAACAAGACGGAACCGTCTTGGTATGGAAAATTTAAAGGAGGAGGGGCGGTTGAGGCTGATGCGCCATGTTTGGATCGGGAACGTTTTGAAGATCGTCCAGACATATTAGGAGAAAGACTGCTGGAATTTGGCAAAGAAAATAGAAGAGATTTAGCTTTTGAATACTAGAGATAGTGCTTGAGTGGGTGAGTGTGAGCTCTTATGATGCCTATTTATAGAGGAAAGGATTATCAAGCATTGAATGGAGACATTTGCTGAGATTTTGGTTTAGGAGCAGTCAGAAAACGGTAAGAATTAAAATTACTGACCGTTAGATAATCGATTATTGAACTGAAATAATCGATTGTATTTACTGTTTGATTGAGATTTTGAATCTGACAAATCGATTCTTGAGTCAAACGGTAAAAAATTTGAATGAAATAATCGATTGTTAAATTTTGGTAATCGATTATGGAGCATTTAAGACCTGACAGGAATCGATTGAGGAGCCAAACGGTAACAAAAAAATTAATATGAAGTAATCGATTGTCAATTCTTGGTAATCGATTGTTTAGGGAACTAATTTGATACAGTGAACTTGGAGAATATCAGAATTTGTCAAATAATTGATTGTATGAAAAAATAATCGATTGTTGTAGAAAGCATTGCTGAATGACTGAGGCGGAAATCGATTATGCAATTTAGGAAGTAAAAAATTAAACACAGATGCATAATAGTAATAATCAGTCATAAACAATCGATTATTGATACTGATAATCGATGTACTGCACATAAAATAATCGATTAGTGGCTTGAAATAGTCGATTATTTTGTGCTAAAACATCATAATTCCCCCTACCTTTGGGGTGGTACCTGCAAAATAGATTTAAACGTCTCCGACGCTCAAGTTAGTAATTTATAGCGAAATTAATAAATTACACTAGTGTTAACAAGTAATGCCGTGAACTCTTAAGAATTGTGCCCTAGAGTGTTCTTAAGAGAGTTTCGGGTACTTACCTTTTCTCCAACATCGCCAATTACCTGTTCGAGAGGATGATCCTTGATCTTCTCCACTCGTTAGGCGTATTTATTCCTTTTTCTAATTGTGGCGCTTCTTCCGTTGGTTGTTCCCCAATTTCATTTTTGTTTTCCTTTGAAGGTTCTTCTTGGATTTTATCTTTCAAGCTATCCAAGATACCTGCAAGATCAAAACCGGATTCCTTTCTCGCCAAGCGAGTATTATCTTCGGAAAACACAACATGAGGGGATTCCTCCACAATTTGGGTTCTTTTGTTAAAGATCCTATATGCTTTGCTCCGTGAGGAGTAACCAATGAAAATACCTTCATCCGATTTAGCATCAAACTTACCCAATTGGTCCTTCCCATTATTATGAACAAAACATTTACAACCAAAAACACGTAAATGAGAAATGTTGGGTTTTCTACCCTTATAAAGTTCATATGGGGTTTTCATGAGTATCGGCCGAATTGCTACTCTATTTAAAACATAGCAAGCGGTACTCACGGCGTCCGCCCAAAAGTATTTGGGAATCTTAGCTTCGTCGAGCATGGTTCTAGCCATCTCTTCGAGACACCTATTTTTCCTTCCCATTTTGTTGTGGTGTCCGTGGAGCGGAAAAGGTCTGTTCGATTCCGAGTTCGTCACAAAAATCCGCAAAGAGATTGTGATCAAACTCTCCCCCATGATCACTTCTAATCGAAGTGACGGTCGATTCCTTTTCGTTTTGAACACGCTTAAGGAAATACTTGAAATTTTGAAAAGCATCACTTTTATTTGCAAGAAATAGAGTCCAAGTAAATCTAGAAAAGTCATCAACAATTACAAAAACATATTTATTTTTACCAAGACTTTCAATACGAGAGGGACCAAATAAATCCATGTGAAGTAATTGCAAAGGTCTAGACGTTGAAACAATATTCTTGGATTTAAAAGATGCTTTGGTTTGCTTCCCTTTTTGAATCGCAAATAGAATCATTTTCAAACTTTAAACTGGGAAGACCAACTACTAAGTTTTGAGAAAGAAGCTTGTTCAAAAGATGCATGTTCATGTGTGCTACTCTACGATGCCATAGCCAAGAGTTATCCTCTTTGCTTACTAAACAATCAACATATTCGGGTGAGGAGTTTGCAAGATCAACCATATAGATATTATCAATTCTAAAACCACGAAGTATGATCTTGAAATCACTACGTCTAAATACAAGACATTCATCCGAATTAAATAGAGCAAGATTTCCCTTGTCACATAATTGGCTTATGCTCAAGAGATTATGCTTCAAACCTTTCACAAGTAGTATATGTTTAATAGAGGAGTTTTCGTCCTTACCGACCGAACCAATGCCGATGATTTTTCCTTTATTGTTATCACCAAATGTGACACTTCCTCCTTCTTTGTGCTCTAGTTGAAGGAATTTGGATTCATCTCCCGTCATGTGTTTGGAGCATCCACTATCAAGGTACCATAGTACACTTGATCCCTTCAAGCACACCTACAAAACAAATTAATGTTCTTTAGGTACCCATGCCATCTTGGGTCCTTGAGGGTTAGGCATGTTATAATGATGCAATTGATTTATATGTCTATGACGAGTAAAGCAAGCGGGAGCAATATGACCAATACGTCTACAATAATGACAAGTCACGTTGGGATTATGCATTTTTCTAGGTACATAGTAACTAGATGAATGAAGGTTGCTTACTCTACTTTGAACACCATTGTTTCTCCTATTATGAGCTCTAGGAGGTTCACAAGTTTGTCTAAAATATGCATCATTTCTAGAATATCTATTTCTAGGTGGAGGGTCATTTCTTGGTCTTCTAAATTGTTCAAGGTTTGGCCTAAAATATGCATCATTTCTAGGTCTTCTAGCATTTTCACTATTTGGTCTAACATGCAAGTTATTTCTAGGATTTCTACTTCTAGGATAAGCATTTTGGTTATTAGTCCTAGGTTGAGCTCTAGGTTGTTGTGGTTTAGCACCAACCTTTTCTTCATTCTTGAATCCTATTCCATGCTTAGTTGATTTTAGATTAACAAGCACACCATTCAAGTTTTTATGCGAAGAATTAAACTTATCTAATGTGCCTTTAAGTCTAGCTACTTCATTCTTAAGAATCACACAAGAAGAACAGTTTCTAGTAGAACCTTCAGGTTTATCAGCACTTCTTTTTCCATAAAACTTGTTTTCCTCTTTTAGCTTCTCATTTTCGAAAACCAGTTTTTCTAATTCTTTTTCTTTTAATGAAAGTTGTGTTTGAAAATCTTTTTCTTTTAGAGAAGCGCTTTCTTTAACACTTTTGACAGTTTTTGAAGCTTTGATAAATTCAGCATATAGTTCATCAAAAGCATTTCTCATTTCATCAAGAGTAAAGAAATTTTGAGAAGAGATTTGACTTACCTCGTCTTTGCCGTCTTCTTGAGCCATGAGACATAAATTTGCTGCTTCATCGTCTTCTTCTTCGCTTGCTTCATCTCCGGAATCTCCTCCCCAAGAGATGTATGCACGCTGCTTTTTGAAGGGTTTCTTCTCCTTTTTGATGTTAGGGCAATTTGATTTTATGTGCCCGGTTTCTCCGCATTCATAGCATTTTAGTTGATCGCCTTGCTTTTTGTTCTTGCGTTCATACTCTTTGCGCATGAATTTTTGAAACCTTTTGATAACGAGTCCAAAACTCGTTGTCACCTTCCTCATCAATTTGTGGTTGGCTAGCCTTTAGAGCAATCCTTTGCCTTCTTTGATCATCAACAAACGGGTTAAGTATAGTTGATTCATAGGTTTTGAGATTACCTCTTAATGTGTCAATTGTGACATTTGTGATGCCAATGGATTCTTGGATTGCATCGGCCTTTGATCGCCATGCCGGAGTGAGACTTCTGAGGATCTTCCGGACAAGTTCTCTATCCGTAAACGTCTTTTTGAGGGCGTGTAGATCATTCACTATCATTGAGAATCGCTCAAACATTTCGTCTACTTTCTCTCCTTCCTTCATGTGGAATTGTTCATAAGAGTGAGTTAAGAAATCAATTTTAGCTTCTCGTACCTGGTCGGTTCCTTCGTATGTCACTTCAAGCTTATCCCACATTTCTTTTGTTGTTTTGCAACATGATATCTTCCTGTAGTCGTTAGCATTAACAGCACAATATAATAAATCTATAGCTTTGGCATTATTTTGAACCTTACGAATATCCTCCGCGGTATATTCCTCTTCGGTCTTTGGAACCCATTCGTCTTCCACCTTCTTGGTTGGGATTTGGTTTCCATTGGTGAATACTTTTCACAAATGAAAGCTATTTGATTGCACAAAGATTTGCATCCTCTCCTTCCAGTATGAGTAGTTTGTGCCATTGAATAGAGGAGGTCGTGTAGAGCATTGTCCTTCTTCAATTCCTGCAAAAGAGTCAAGAGTAGAAGCCATGGATGGTTCTCTCAAACGGTTAAGTTTTCAGAGAGTTGGGCTCTGATACCAATTGTTAGAAACTACGCTTTACGCTAGAGGGGGGGTGAATAGCGTATTAATAGAATTTAGCGTTTTCTTGCGGAATTTAAACTTTGCAGGAAGTAAAATAAATGCAGAAAAATAAACTTACACAAAGATGTATACTGGTTGGCCACCAACGTGGTTAGTCCAGTCCCCGAGAGACTCTCTCGAGATTTTTCACTATCTTGTTAAGCTTAAGGGTGCTCAACAAACCGTTACACACTTGAGGACACAAGCCTCAAACAGTTGCTCGGAGATCGCAATCTCAAAGACTTCACCCAAGGAAACGCAAGTTCCTTGAAACAAGAGAATCGCAATTCTCTTACAAGTATATCAAATACTTGAACACTCACTTAACTAAAGTACTCCTTATTGAGTAGATATGAGTAAAAGAATATGTTCAAGATCACAACAACTTTAAGCAATAATATGGCTCTCAAAAGCTTTATGAAATGAGTAGAAAATGAAGAACAATTGAATGAAAGCTTATAGCAATGTAGTGATCAGTTTGTGTATGTTGTTGTTTTTAAAACACTGAAATGAAGCTGTATTTATAGTTGAAAAAGTTGGTTCAACCGTTGTCTAATTGCCAATTAAGAGTTGCTAAAATTACTCAGTGATAATCGATTATTAAGACCAAACAATCGATTATCTGCCAGTCAGTTTAAAAATCAATCCCAGATTTAACGCTTCACAATCGATTATATACAATCTATAATCGATTACTGGCAATATTCAAAATCAGATAATCGATTACACCAAATTCATAATCGATTACTTTAGCAACGTTCTAAAAATCATTTCCAGATTTTAAGCAAAACATCGATTATATAAAATCAATAATCGATTACTTCAGCAACGTTCTAAAAATCATTTCCAGATTTTAAGCAAAACATCGATTATATAAAATCAATAATCGATTACTTCAGCAACGTTCTAAAAATCATTTCCAGATTTTAAGCAGAACATTGATTATATAAAATCAATAATCGATTACTTCAGCAACGTTCTAAAAATCATTTCCAGATTTTAAGCAGAACATCGATTATCTAGAATCAATAATCGATTACCTTATGGTATTTGAAAATCATTTGACAATGGCCAGCTTCAACAATCGATTTGTCCTTTGCAACAATCGATTACTTGTTATTTTCTGAAAATCATAAAACTTACTATCTCAATGATAATCGATTATCTAAAGACATAATCGATTACTTAATTAAATTTAAAATCACTGGAAGACATCAACTCAACACAATCGATCACCATTAGTTCATAATCGATTATTTTGAGTATTGAAGAACTTTACCTCAACAACAATCGATTGTCATTTGTTCACAATCGATTATCATGCAGATTTGGAAAAACCTGATGTTCACTGTCTTACTCACAATCGATTACCATTAATTCATAATCGATTGTCATGCAGTCTTGGCTCAGAAACAATCGATTATCATAAGTACATAATCGATTATTTTAGCCCAGATTTTTGAGGCATGTTTAGAAAACATTTTGTCTAATGTAAATATGCATGATTTAAAATCTTTTTGACACAGAATTAAATATGCATGATTTTGGAAAATAGTTTTATGAGAGGGGCCATACTATGAGTCAAGTTATAGGATCGAGATTACAATTTAGAACAACTCAATAACAATTAAAAGCTATATCTTGAACTTCAATCTTATTCGCAACCATTGTGCGCTTGTACTTGAATTCCGTCATATATCAATTTTTGCTTCGTTTGTCATTCATCAAAACCTACAAAAGAGTACACGTTTAGTATATTGCATTGAGAACGTGTTTCTAACAATTACAAGGAGATCTACTACTGGATACAGTATATATCTTGGTGCAAATTGTATCTCTTGGTCATCAAGGAAGCAGAATATTGTTGCAAGATCAAGTGTTGAAGCTGAGTATCGAGCACTGGCACCAACTGGAGCTGAACTTACCTGGATAAGCTATATTTTACAAGACATTGGAATGTATATCACGAATGCTCATGTCTTATTCTGTGACAACTTGAGTGCTCTATACATGACTATAAATCCAGTAATGCATGCTAGAACTAAGCATGTAGAACTAGATTGCCACTTTGTTAGAGAGAAGGTAGCTCAAGAACAATTGATTACTTAGTTTGTTAGGTCTATAGACCAACTAGCAGATGTTCATACAAAGGCTCTTGGCAAGGACCAGTTCCAATTTTTTCGAGACAAGCTAGATATAGTGAAGTCACCTCCCACTAGCTTGAGGGGAAGTGTTGAAAATAATGATCAGGCTAACAAACCTGATAACCATGCAACATCTAGTCCTAGTTTAGAAAAATTAGGACCCCTTATATTAGCTATCCCAGCAGAGTCTTATTCTATGTAATATAGCCAAAAATATAGAATGAAATGTTGTATAAATAGATAGGACTCATATATCTAATTATCAATCAATATATTGCCTTCTTGACATTGTCTCTGCGTCATAGTTTCACACTATTCACACAAGGCTACACCGCATATTCGTCAATGAAAATAAGAAATTTGAATTGGAAAATTAAGGTGTCTGAGTGAGATAAATGAAGTAAGTTCTACTGAACATCTAAAAAGTGAATACAGTACAAAATACAATTTACTGGATCCATCAAAGTTGTGGCTTTTGTGAATATCAGATGACTAAACAAGCAAAAAATGGAATGGGACAATTTCCACCAATAGAAAACATGAAATTAAGCAGGAATAAGTTGCAGAGTGGAGCAACGTCAAATGAGAGGAAAACATACATTAAATTGAGCATACAGAAATTTTAAGACAATATGGTCAAACATACATAAAAAAGTGAATATGCTATGTACTTCAGCATCTTCTTTATGTATTGAATAAAAAAATGTAAATATTCCTTCTTTCACTGTCTGTACTCTCATATGAGTTTGTTATTGCAAACAAAAACAAAAATACTAAGAAAGCGCATATGATTTATTTTTCCCATTTACCTAGGATGAACACATCCTTGTTTAAAAATTATTTTCTTCACCGGAGAACATATGGGAGCATTATGTTTCTAAAATTTACTTTTGGAGTTTTTACTTCTACTTAGGACTCTTCATATGAATGTTGCTTATTCCAGAAAACTACATTAAACGATAAATCATAAAGAGAAAAAATAAATACTATTTTAATTGAAATTAGTCTACTACACTATGCAATGACTATTCTCTTAACAATCTTTTTACAGAAATAACATTTGTAATATAGAATATAATGATATAATGGAAAGAAAGAAAGAAATTAAAAATTTTTGCGACATCTATTGCATCTAACTATTTGCTTTATTATCTGGTGCAAGAACCGAGGATGAACGAATAAAACGTATGTATTAGTAAAAGCATAATACGCTTAAAAGAAAAGAATGAAGATACGAAATTATTTTCTTAATTTTTTGTGAAGCTTCAATACATTCCTAAGATTGAAGTACATTTCCATAGATTTTTTTTAGAAACTCTTATCATGATTGCCATCGGAACAACAGTAGAAATCAAACACAGAACACATCTAACTCGTTGCAACTTTACCATCGCAAAGCATCTTGGAAAAATCTAAATACTCCCTTTGTCCCTATTAATTTGATGCATTTCCGATTTTGAGAGTCAAAATTCTCAATTTTGACTATGAATTCAGGAATAATACTTTTATTTTTAAATAAAAATTATGTATTTGAAAACTACATCAAAAGTATTATAAGTCATAATAATTAATAATTAAAAATACTTAAAAACTAAAAGAATTGCAATCAAAGAAAACTCATTTGACTCTCAAAGTCCTAATACATCAGATAAATTGGAACGGAGGAATCTTCTATAATCTGAGATGACCATCCCTTTCTTATCTCCTCATTTGACATGTACATTGAATCTAAAACAAATTTTGTTCTTAATACAAATTTCATGTGCCCATAGAAAAAAATTAAGAAATCAATAGAGGATATTTATGGAAGTTGCAGAATTAATAAAACAAAGACAAAACTTAAGCTAGAGCAGCAAATAACAAGGGTAGAAAAGGAAATAAAACTATGACCGACGGATCAACCAGATGACCAAAGTAGGCAATTAGAAGATACAGAAAAAGCCAAATGACAACTGCATCATGAAAAGGATGGACCTTAGGCCTAACTCAACCCCAAAAGCTAGTTTATGAAGTGAAGATTGCCCAAGCCATATAAGGAGACCAAGGACCCCAAATCCCTCTGATGTGGGACAACTCGACCCCCCCCACCCCCCTCACACCCAGATTTCTGGAGCGTGGACAACATAAATGGGGGCCCAACATCGGTAACACTAATTGGGATGGGCCTGGCTCTGATACCATGAAAAGAATGGACCTTGGGCCTAACTCAACCCCAAAAGCTACTTATGAGGTGAGGATTGCCCAAGCCATATAAGGAGACCAAGGACCTTAAATCCCTCCGATGTGGGACAACTCAACACATCAACCGTTAGCTTTTATTACATAAAAATGGTGTTTAAAAGATAGCGCAGAAAAAGAAGAAATAATTAAACCAATGCAACTAATCACAAATGAAACCTAATAAAGATACATAATAACACCTAAAGAAAATTCTCGAAAGAGGCAAAGGCACATTGTCGCATGGGGTCATAGTTTTATAACTTATGGGCAGGGGCAGATTTAGGGGACGGAAGAGGTTCATCCAAACCCACTTTGCCGAAAAATTATACTATATATATGAGGCAAAATATATTTTTTATTTTTACATATTAAATTTTTAATCCCTTAGACACAACCCAAAAGTGTAGCTTAGCATTAATGTTTGACCAAATGGTTTTAAGTCCTTTTAGTTAAACAATTAAATAAATAGGCAAGGGGTGAATCCAAGTTAAAAGTAATAAATTCCAGATCTGAAACTAAACAACTTGGACGGTACGGAACCGTGGTCAAGTCAGTAAATGCAGAGTTAATGCTCAATAACTATTAATAAATACAAGGATAGAAATATGCAATAAATGTGATAAATAGCATTAAATATAATAAGAAATTTGTCATTCAAATGTTGGATGAGATGAATGATTCCTTCCTCTAACTACAAAGTGTGATAGTGGAGAATGAAAATGAACTATGTGTTCTTGTATCTTGTAAACTAAAGAGTAATGTTAATGGAATCAAACAAAGGAGAGAAGACAAGGTTTTTGTATATTCTTGATAGTCAACTCTTTACAAGTATCTTGCATAAAAGTTTCAAATTTCCCTTTTGTTTCCTTTCTCTTCCTATTCATAAGGAATATTCCTAAAATCCTTAAAAAGTAAAATATGGGGAAAATATTCAGTGGAATATTCCTATTCATAATCCTAGGAATATTCTAACAGATGTAGTTGTTTTCTCTCTACTAGACCTTGGCAATGATCTCTCCCTTCGAGCGACTCCTCGCACTGGACCGTGCTTGGTTTCAACCTCAGTCTCAGCTTGTCCATCTGCATTTGCTAAACTAGACCTAATTTTGACCCATACATGTAGTCGCTCCGCTTATTGAGGCATCCTATTGTGAGTCCTTGATGAGTGGATTTTATTTGTATCTAATTACAAGACATTCTGCCGTGGCATCTAAGCTGAATTGGTCGAGGTCGCTCTGATGACGAGTCGGCTCAAAGGTTGTGGTTGGTGTGGATAACATAGGACGACGTCATGACCCCCCGCGTCATCATTACGCATCTTTCAGATCCAATGCGTCATTTCTAGTGCCTCTGTTGCTTCGATCTTAGTGTCAATGACAGTTTCTTGCATCGATGTGGGCACAATAATACCTTATAAATAGGGGAAGGGAGATTAAAAAATGAGACTTTTCGAACTTCATACCCCTTTGGCACTTTGCATGTTCTTATTCTTCCTCTCTCACATTTGCTTCTGATTTACTTCTACTTTTCAGCTCTAGCTTTCTCATTGATCAAACACTTTCCCGTTGATACCCTTCTGCCGGTACTACTGTATACACGTTTCTTACTGAAATGAAAAATTCCTGGCACACTTCTGATATAGTCTCTGATGCCACCCATTTATAGGTAGATATGCCTTCAGGTAGTGGCAAACCCACGGTTGCAAAAGACGAAGATTTTTCGACTGTAGATTAGATAGTTCCTCGCAACTCGTCGATCAGAAATGACTTTTAGAAAGAACTTATCCCTACTCTGGAGCAGGTACTATTAGTTATAGGGTTGAAGCAAATATCTGACATGCAGTCTAAATTCTATATTCATGCTCAAGTCGACATTGTTCCAGTGGGGAATGACTCAATACAAGTTCACCAACCTAGGTATTGCACTTTCTACCAAGACTCATTTTTAGTGGGTTACTCTCCCCCACTTCCCCTACTTGCTGAGGAGTTTTGCCGCTTTTATGGCGTTTGCCTGGCACAGCTTTCCAATACCTATATAAAGCCTTTTTTATGTTGGTGAAGTTCGCATAGTTGGCCGGTTGCTAAGTCTCCATTCTTCATCTATTGCATCTCTGCTCTCCTAGTTTCTATAGAGGCACGCTGATTCATCTTCGCCACCGTGGGACTAAAGGATTGGTGATCGGGATGGACGATAAGGTGAACCGCCAGTTCTGGTGCAATTACTTCTTTGTCAGGGCCGAGCATGTAGTGGCAGATCCATTCGGGTTCCCTGAGTACTAGAACTTCAATCGTAAGGGTCTTTTACCGTTTGCCATATGTTTTATTTATCCCTCATCTTTTTGTTTCTAACTTGCTCATGTCTTTCTACTTTCAGCTGGTAAGCGTCCACCCCTTGGTTCCTCATATCAAAGGTTGGGTGACTCGCGTCTTACCTCATACTGTGTGGATTCGTGATTGGATGTCCTTCAATAGGCGGTTCGATACCAAGCCTTTGACTAGTGAGTCTGATTCCTGTTTCTACGATCCTTTTGTTTTGTTATAGCTTAGCACTATCTTGTCAACATTTTTTAAACATGATTTTCTTTTTGTGCCAGGTTGGTGAGCTTCCAAGAACACAAAGGCTCCGATGCCCACATTCTGCTAGGCAGTCGCTTCAGTTGGAATGCAATTCGTACTAGCTAAGAGTATGAGAGGTCAACTCTAGCTCCGCCGTTGGGTGATTCCGCCCAACAAGAAGCCATCACGTTGGCTAAGACCTCTAATCACTGTGTGATGCACCTGATTGACGATTCGTCTCATGATGAGAGGGAGATGGTACTGTGGAAAAGGTGGAAGATGGAGATTAGAAGGTTTGATGATGCCTACAGCGAGTCATAGAGGCCCATTGATTTGGATGTGAAAGCGACACCCTTCCTGGCTGCTCCCACGCTGGATATCATCACGGAGGGAGGGCCATCAAAGGTAGAAGAGATCTACAACATATGGGAACTTCCACGAATAGTCGGGGTCGGCTCATTATTAGCGTACGGGTGGGGCTCTGATATTGACCCTGAGGAGGTGTAGGCTTTTGAGGAGAGGTTCACACAAGTGGAGATAAGGAAGGAGGTTCCTGATCGGCACATAGTCATCTTTGTAGATTGCAATCTCTTGGACAACTCGGAAAGGGCAATGTCGGCCTTTGCTCCTCTGTGCAGGGATTCTCAGAACAGGATGCTACAGATGCTGCGAGATGCGGATCTGTTGTTGGGTATATCTGTATGACCTTGCGAGTAAGTTTGCTTTTCCCATGTTAGGTTAGTTCATTTCGTATGTGTAATTTGCTTCCGCTAATATATTCTTTTGCATGTCAGACCCTCATCATAGAGATTGAGCGTGATCGGTGGGAAGTGTGAAGGACGACCCTTCAAGAAGATGGTGTCCAAGAACAGAGAGTACCATTCTAAGCACTGAATGCTTGTTGACTTACTTAGCTAGGACGACTAGTTCCAGATGCTCTGTGATGGGCTCAAGCAGAAAGATCAGGAGCTGAGGGAGAAAGACAAGGAGCTTATAAGGGACATCAGCAGATGTAGCGTACTTGAGGGGGCGTTGAAGGCTAAGGAAAGATGAGCTCGAGGTGTGCAAGAGAGTGACGTCTGAGAATACTAACCTTTAGGCGCAGGTGGCGTCTTTAAGGGTCGAGCTCGTGCAGAGTGAAACAAGGGTCGTCAACTTGAGGGTTTGAATGTATATTAATTCAAGCGAGGTCGAATATATATTTATTTGAGTGAGGTCGAATATAGATTAACTTGAGGGAGGTCAAATGCATATTAATTCCACCGAGGTCGAATGTAAATTAATTCGAGCGAGATCGAATGTATGTTAATTCGAGCATGGTCAAATGTATATTTATTCGAGCAAGGTCGAATGTATATTTATTCGAGCGAGGTCGAATGTGTATTTATTCGAGCGAGGTCAAATATAGACTTAAAATATAATTTAAGTGAGATCGAATGTATATTCCTTTTGCGTTGGCGTGATTGTGTACATTTGGTGTTGTGTAAGATTGTCATGCTGCTTTGTTTATTCATTGGAGAATATTACATGTTTCTGTTTGATCCATACATATATTCAAGGAGTCCTAGTCTATCTAGTCCCTTAATTGCTCGGTTTAGAGAAGTAGTCGATAGGCGAGGCGATGAACTTAGTACCTAAACTCCGAGATGCCCCCTTTATTGCCTAACTAAAAACCTCCTCGAGAAAACCTAATTAGGAAAAAACTCGGGTGAGGGAAAAAGAGCACGACTTGGAGGATGTCCATCTTCAGAAGTTGAAGTATTTGAAGTGGGCTGCATTCCAATTGTTTGGTAGTAGTTTTCCTTCTATTGTTTCTAGTTGGAACAATCCTTTTTTGTTGTTGCTGTGATTTTATATGGTCCGCCCCAATTGGTTCCCAGTTTGTCTTCTCGTGAGTCTTTGCTCGCTTGTGTATTGGCTTTGAGTACAATCCCCTACCTTGAGTGGTCTGACTTTAGCTTTTTTGTTGTAGTAATGCTCTGCTTGTTGTTTTTGAGCTATCATTCTTACGTAGGCCGTGTCTCTTCGCTCATCTGTTTCGTCGAGGTCTTGCTTTCTACTTTCACCATTACTTGGTCCGCTATCGTTGAAATATCTCAAACGTGGTTCCCCGGCTTCTACTAGTATTACTGCGTCAGTCCCATAACAAGTAAATATGGCATTTCTCTTGTGTTTGTTTTTGGCATGGTGCGGTTTTCCCATACCACTTCCGGTAGTAGTTCTGACCACAGTCCCTTGGCGTCCTCAAGCTTCTTCTTAATGAGTTCAATATTGTTTTGTCAGAGTACTCCACCTGACCGTTGCATGCGGGATGATATGGCATGGAGAGTATTCGCTTGATGTGCCATTTCTTAGAGAATTCGACAATCTTTTTTCGGTGAATTGGGGTTTGTTGTCACAACTGATTTCTTTGGGGATGCCTAAGCGAAATATGATGTCCATCCATATGAATGTGATAACTTCATATTCGCATATTTGGGTGTATGCACCAACTTCAACCCACTTGGAAAAATAGTCCGTTAAAACAAAAAAAAATGTATATTACATTGCTGGAAGGGGTCTGGCGATGTCCATCCCCTATTTGATGAATAGCCAAGGCGATGTAACGGAGTGGAGGTGCTACCCGCCTGGTGGATCATTGGAGCGTATTTTTGGGATTGTTCACACTTTCTAACAAAGTCAACGACTTCCATTTTCATAGTGGGCCAGTAATTGCCTACCCGTATGAGGCATCTCATGGGGTATCAATTATCGAAATATTCTCCACAATGGATCATGTACTTCTTCAAGGACGCGCCTAGATTGGTTTGGTCCTAGGCATTTCGTCAAGGGACCGCCAAACATTCTTTTGTACAGCTCATGGTTGATGATGTTATATTGGGCTGCCTGCATTCGAAGGTTCTTGGCTTCTCTTTTGTCGGGTGGGAGCACTCCATCCTGCAAATATGACATAATATGGTTGCGCCAGTCCCAAGTTAAGTTTATAGTGCATACCGCAATTTCGTCTATCGACGAATAGATGAGGGTGACCACGTTTTATTTTTCACTTATGTTCTTGGTGGCCGCTGCTAATTTGTCAATGTCATGTGCTTTGATGTTTTGTGCTCGGGGTATCTGGTAGAGTTGGCACTCATCGAATTTGGGTAGTAGCTTACTAATTTCTGCCTGTATTTTTGTAGCCTTAGTTCATTGATTTGAAAAGTCGTTGTAGTCCGGTTAACAATGATTTGTGAGTCACATCAGAGGATGACTCGTCGTGCCCCATACTTAAGAGCTAGTTTCAGTCTTGCAATTACGGCCCCATACTTGGCCTCATAATTAGGTATGTCGGGACACCGTATGGAATGGTGGATGACATTGCCTGTTAGGACCTCGAGCACCAGTTCCAGTCCAGATCCTGCCACGTTGGAGGCACCATCGCTGTAAAGGACCCATAGGTCGGGTAACTTGGGAGAAGTACGAGCGGCTTCCTACTCGGCTGGTAGTATTTTGGTATTGAAGTCGGCCAGTACTTGCGTCTTTATCATTGTTCACGACTGATATGTTATATTGTGCATGCTTAATTCGATGGCCCACTTGGCCAATTTGACAGCTCGGGTTTATGTAAGATTCTTCTTAGGGAAAAGGTCGTGACTAGCGAGATGGGGTAGCATTGGAAATAGGGTCTCAGATTTCGTAAAGCTACGACTAATGGGGCTAGTTGTTCAAGGTGGGGATACCTCATTTTAGCATCGACCAAGGTTTTGCTAATGTAATTACCTTTGTTTTCACGGACACAGACTCCGCTTATTGCAACGTCGAATACTGTTAGGTAGACTAAGAGGCATTCTCCTGGTTGTGCATTGGCAAGTAATAGGGTGAGGACAAGTATATCTTGAGTTCTCTCAAGGCATTGATGCATTCGAAATTCTGTTGGAGTCCATTGTCCTTTTTGAGTACGTTGAAGAATTTGTTGCATCAGTTAGAGGATCGCAAGATGAACCTCGATAGGGGTGACTATATGGCCGGTCAACTTCTACACTTGTTTCTTACTGGTTAAAATTTCAAGTATTCCCTCTATAGCCTTGATTCATTTGGGATTGACCTCAATGCCTTTCTGCGACACCAAAAAACTAAGGAACTTTCCCGAGGTCACGCCGAAAGTACACTTTTTGGGGTTTAGCTTCATGTCGTATCATCTAATTATATCGAAAGCTTCCCCAAGTCGTCGATGTTGTCCTCTTTTATTTTTGATTTGACTAGCATGTCATCTATATAGACTTCCATCATTTTGCCGAGTTGCTCTTTGAACATCTTGGTGACTAGCCGTTGATAGGTCGCTCCTCCATTTTTCAACCGAAACGCCATGACTCTGTAGCATTACGTCCCTTTATGGGTGATGAAGGTGGTTTTTTCTTGGTCCTCCTCCTCTATGATGATTTGGTTGTAGCCTAAGTAGGCATCCAAGAAGCTTAATAACTCATGTCATGATGTTGCGTCGATAAGCTGGTCGATGTGAGGTAACGGGAAGGAGTCTTTCTAGTAGACTTTGTGTAGGTCCGTGAAATCTATGTGTGCATTTCCCGTTTTTCTTTTTCACTATGACTACGTTAGCGAACCATTTGGGGGTATTCTAACTCTCGAATGGAACCGTTGGCAATTTTTCTACCTCTTCATGGACGGCTTCATTGATTGCAACATTGAACTTTCTTCTGATTTGTCATACTGGCGGGTACAGTGGATCGACATTCAGCTTGTGTGTTGCAATGTTTTTCGGGATACCTGGCATATCTGCATGAGAGAAAGCAAACATATCAGTGTTGTCAATTAAGAATTTATGAAATTTACCTGTTTTGTGAGTTTGTGGCCGATGTAGTCTTTTTTTTGTTGTGGTCACTTTCATCCAGCTGGACGAGATCGAGGTCTTCCTTTGTTGACCCTGTGGCTTCCACAATGTTGGGGTCTCTGACGACGTCTGTTTGTTCGTCGGAATCGGGCCCCAACTTTTCTAATTACTATGCTACTGAGCCTTCCTTTCTTAACTGTTGGGTGTATATTCAATCTTAGGCGAGCGATAACATTTTTGAGTTGTGCGATGTTCATCGCGGATGCTCCCATGGGGTAGGGAACTTGATGACCTGGTATAAACTGGACAAGATGACCCCCATGGCGTGTATCTACGGTTGCCCTATAATGGCATTGTAGGTGGTGTCTTGGTTCATGACATGGAAAATTGTTTTTGCAGGGTGACACCACCGGCCAAGACGGGCAACGTTGTCTCTTCAAAGGTTCGTTCAACTGCATTTAAAACCTGTTAGTGTTATGCAGCGTGGTACTATCTTATCTTTGAGTCTCATTTATGTGATAACTATGGGGTGGATAATACACGCGTCGCTCTCGTTGTCTATCATGATTCTATTTACATCGGTATCTAAAATTTGTAAAGTAATGACAAAAGCATCGAAATAAGGAAAGGCCAAATTGTGGGTATCTGACTTATCGAAGATGATACTATCTTCGAGGTCATCATATCATTGGTGGGTACCGACCGTTTCAATTTGTGTGTGGTGGTGAACTTCACATGATTGATTGTTGCTTCGTCGCCTCCGCCGATGATAATTTGGATGGTGCGAGAAGGGGAGGGAGGCTTTGAGGGGCCTTGATGCGGTTCTCATCCACGGGCTCACTACTTCTTTTTGTAGGACTATGCAATCCTCGTCCTTGTGGCCTCGCTCCTGATGGAACTCGCAGAAGGCATTTGAGTTTTTGGAATTTGGGTCCGACTTTATCTTTTGTGGCCATTTCACCTTGGGACCGATCTTCTCTAGGGAGTAACCTATTTCTGAAGGAGAAACACAAAAATTATGAGCAGATAAAAGTGGAGGCATACCTCTTTCATTTCAGTGAGTTCCCAATTGTGGCCTGGAGACGACCCTTCAGCTTGGCGGGGAGGTAGTGGGGTGGTTATTCTAATGTATGGTTGGTGCCTTTCCCGGTTGAGGCGTGGACCAGCGTGATCTCTTCGGCTATCGCTTCGACAATCTTTCATTGATTCCATTTGGACTGTCGTTAGCCGTTAGGTTGGACCATTGAGGTCGTCCTTATCTGCTCTTACCTCGGCACAGTAAGTGTTGTAAATTTCTTCCCATGTGGTGGGAGGGTATTTCATGAATCTGCTTAATAATTTCTGGTCGCCCTCGACCCGTTCCTGTTTACCCATTTTGAAAGGTCGCTACCGCCATTCCTTCGGTTATGTTTGGCAGGCTCATTCTTATTCTATTGAACCGGGTGAAGAAATCTTTGAGTCCTTCGACAGGTGATTGTATGATGGTGAATATGTCATTGACTTTGGCTTCTACTTTCTTGGCCTCGGCATGGGCGGTGACGAACTTGTTGGCCATTTCCTCGAACATCATTATGGAGCGTGCCAGAAATTATTAGTACCACGTTAAGGCTCCTCTTGTTAGGGTTTCACCAAACTTCTTCATCAGCACCGACGGTACCTGCTCTTTCGAGAGGTCGTTGCCTTTTACCGTAGGGGTGTTCAAAACCGATCTGAAACCGAAAACCGATCCAAACCGAAGCTTAACGGCTTACTGGTAACGGTTTAACGGCTTAACGGACGAGGAACAGATTGAATTTTTTTTATTAACGGCTTATCTATTTGGGGATGGATTATTCAATTTTCTTAACGGCTAATCCGTTAACCCGTTAAGAATATATATATATATATATATATATATATATATATATATATATATATATAATTTATTTATATATATTAAATATAAAAAAACTAAAACCCTTGAAAATGATTAACAAAAGTTTATTTCTACTTCTAAGCATTTTTATTATCGGGATCTAGAAATTTTTTGGTTCTATTTTTAATTTATTTTTGGTTGTAATCCTCCTGTTTGGCAACATGCCGGAGATGGTAAGGCTAATTTCCTAATCACGGAAATCAAATTGAGTGGCTCTGGCAAAGAAAATTGAATACATCATACTGCCTCTAAATTATTTTTTTATGGCAATTCATTATTTCTAAGACGGGGAGAATAACAGATATTTAGTGAACATGTATGTTAGGCCGATAAACGGCCCATTAACCGCCCTATAAGAGCTAACCCGATACTAATCCGCACGATATCTTATCGGTGGCTAACGAATTAATACATTTAAAAGCCGATAACCGTTAAGCCAAACTGTTAAGAGTAAAAAGCCGCCCAATCCGCCCGATAAGCACCCCTATTTTACCGTCGTGACGTAATTATGATATGGTCTTTAGGATCCGTTGTGCCATCGTATGTTTTTAGGTATGGTGGCATTTTGAAGGTTTTGGGTATGACATGTAGGGTTGTCTTCTCGCTGTATGGCTGCTCAATGAATCAGTCGATGCCCCATTTTGGCAGGCATTTCGCGGCGCCTTGTATGTTATCAACTCTTTCTTGGTTCTCCCTCATTTGGTCTCGGAGCGCTTTGTTCTCATTCTCCATTTCTTCTGTTTTCTTCAGAATAGCTACGAGGGCATCGTTACCTGCATCAACATTGGTGTGAGGATTACCTCTTGGGGAGGAGCGTGTTGCTCGTTGATGGTTATTGGGGTGTCAACTCGTGCGATGCTCCTACTCGCCCCTTGAGCGGGTTTGTAGAGTATACTGCTTAGGGTACTTATCAGCCATGCCTCAAATAACGTTTTCACTACAGGCCACGATTCTTTTGTCATAGACGTGGATGCTCCCTTTTCATGTGAAGCGATTACACTCCCATGAGGATGAGGTGAATCACTTTGCCTGGGTGAGACGCTCGACGTCACGTTCTCCTCGTCTTCCGTGTCCACCTTGTTGATGGTGCCTAGGAGATTGGTGGTGACTCTCATCAGTGCTTTCAGTCTTTTATCTTCTTTTCCTGCCATTGTTAGCTTGTGCAAACAAGAAAAAGAGAGCTTTTGTTGTATTTTTTTTAGATCTAGAAGAAACTAAACTTTTTAACTAGGAACTCTCCACAGACGGCGTCAAATTATTTGGCCAAAAAGTTTTAAGCCCTTTTAGTTAAACCAATTTAATAAATAGACAAGGGGTGAATCCAGGTTAAAAGTAATAAATTTCAGCTCCAAAATTAAATAACTTGGACGGTATAGGACCGTGTTCAAGTCAGCAAATTCAGAGTTGATGCTCAATAACTATTAATAAATATGAGGATGAAAATATGCAATAAATGTGATAAATGGTATTAAATGTAATAGAAAGGAATTTGTAACCTAAATATCGGATGATGGATGATTCCTTCCTCTTACTACAACATGTGACAACCCACAATGGAAATGAACTATGTGTTCTTGGATCTTGTGAACTAAAGAGGAAAGTTATGTAATGGAATCAAATAAAGGAGACAAGACAAGCTTTTTTTATATTTTTGATAGTCAACTTTTTACAACGATATTTCATAAAAGTTCTGAATCCTCAATTTTGTTTTCTCTCTCTCTTCCTATTTATAATGGATATCCCTAGAAAATATTTAAAAAGTACAATATGGGAGGAATATTCAGTCGAATACTCCTATTCATAGTCCTAGGAATATTCTAATAGTTACAGCCGTTTGCTCTCTACTCGACCTCGGCCCTGGTCTCTTCCTTTGAGTAACTCCTTGTCACTGGACCATGTTTGGTTTCGAGCTCGGTCTCAGCTCGTCCGTTTGCATTCTCTAAACTAAACCTAATTTTGGCCTATACAGTCAATAGGGTTAAAAAACCTTTGTAAGTTCATAAGTACAATTCACACAGACTACAATTTATTTTAATTTTTTTTGAACTTCTTAACAGAGACTCTGTCTCTGCCACTACTTATGGTTTCTCCAACTGATTTACTTGATTACTCAATCAACTTACAATAAAAGAAAATTTTAATCAGATATAAATTTTTAAAAACGTAGATTACCTAACGTACCAATGGCCATTAGGCGTCAGAATGAGAGAATTGAGCTTTAGTTATGGGGATGCATACAAAAAGCTCTAGATGAAGCAAGCATAGAGAAGATAGACTAAAGTTGGACATACATGTCAGTTTCCTAGTACGTCAAAAGACACACCTCCAGTTTTTTTAACTTCAAAATGCTCTGGGTGAATAAAAGCCTACACGTGTTAAACGCCAATTAAATCGGCCCAAAAGTGACAAGAGCCAACCGGTCCCACACTTTATATTAATACAATTTCAAAAATTATTTAACAACAAATTATAAATGTGTTCGTCCGTGTTCCACTCTAGTTTCTAAATATTAGAAACATGTATATAGGCCCAAATTTGGATGACCATGATTACTATTGAGTACGGCGAAAAATGAGATTTTTATGATGTAGCGTCCTTTAATTATTATAAAAGGTGACGGATAGTGATTAGAAAACGCACGATATCTATAATAGTGTAAGTGTAGTAGAAGACAGTAAAAATATACTTTTTAAATATTCTTTATGTTATATATTTTTAGGATTTAAAAGGGAATTGTCCCTAGGGGTGTGCATTTGAATCGGTTTATCGATAAATCGAATCGATTATTTGTTATCGATTCATCGATAAATCGAATCGAAAAAATCGAAACCTTATTAAAACGATAACGATACGCATGTGTACAAATCGATAATCGATAAGTAATTATCGATAAGGATCAAAATCGAATCGATAAATCGAATGCACGCTCCTAATTATTTCACCTACCACATTTAAGGAATGACAAGGGAATGGAGTTCAAATTAATGGAAACTAGAATTAGCAGTGATGATTTATTTTTATTTTTTTATAATACCGTTGGAGTGTTGGTGACGTCCATTTGATCCCTTAATTTTGTTTCGTTGCATGTACCTGTTGACGTAATTTTGTGTTATAAATTTTGTTCGTCTTATTTTAGCTTCTTTTTGTCCATATTAGTTAGGCGTGTTTTATAGCGATATACTTTCCATGGAATGCCACAAATTTTCTTATTGGTGTAATCGATAACCGAATCGATAAGCCCCAAAAATCGATAAATCAAAATCGAAATAATCGAAACCTTATTGAAACGATAACGATAGGCATATGTACAAATTGATAATCGATAAGTAATTATCGATAAGGGTCAAAATCGAATCGATAAATCGAATGCACACCCCTAATTGTCCCTTATAAATAGGAGGATACTTTGTAAAGCGGGACCGAAGAGTGAATACAAAAACTTATTTTGGTTGGTTCCAAACCGGAGAAAAACTATACTTTTTAGATTTGGTTTTGTTTTGATTTTGAATTTAAAAACCAATTAAATTTGATTTGGTTTTAATAAAAAAATAACCAAAAAAATCGAACCAAAATGACTATAAAATTAGTTATTTAAATTTATTACTACACAGACACACATATATTATAAAGTTTCTAAAATTTTATGGTACATATTAGTCATTTATATTTTTAGTTAAGTTCTTTGCTATTTAATAATCTAATTCTTTGTCTTTACATTCTAGTTTGATTGGTAGTTTTTCTTTTGCTAAGTATAAGAATTTATATCATGTTAAAAATAACCGATTGTTTATTAAATACTTAGACTATTCATCACTATTTAATTCAATTATATATATATAACTTGATAAATGATCAATTTCTCAAAAAACAATTGATGTGATAATGTTATGTTGAAAGTGTAATAATCGAAATAGCGTTTGGTAGTGTATATCTCGTGTTTAATCAAAAACCCGATAAATCAAAAAAACCCGACAATATAAATTGTAGACTATTTAAAAACCAGAGTAAAGCACACATAGTACATATCTTCACATAAACTTTTATATATATTTACCTTAATAATAATAAATTAGTATGATTTAATATAAACCTTAAAAATCAATAAATATTTATCTATACTCAAAACTACATATCTCCAACTAACCAAAACCCAAAACTCAAAAAAGATTTAACTTTATGTTTCATCAGTTAGGTTAGGTGCATTCAATGTTCAAATTTACCACTCTTTTACCTTTTGCTCCCTTTCCCTTCCTAATTTTTTTATTTAAAAAAAAAAATACGCTCAAACAAAATGACCTTTCTCCTACAGTAATTGGCCAACTACATGTTACAAGAGCAAGGTGGGATTTCGGGTATCAGTTATCAGAGTGCCGCCATATCATATCATCATCTCCTCCGCTACCCGACCCGTACACTTCCTCTCCCTCCCTCCCGCCCTTTCTTGATTTCCGATAACACCCAACTAAAAGAAGGGGTAAGAACCTCAACTCTTTATACAAATTGAAACGGTTGAGCTTATTATTTACATAAACCTTTTTGATTCATCGCCACCATTATTCTACAGAAAATCAAAGAAATGAAGAGCTCGAATGTTGGGATGTCGGACGATTCCACTACCATCTCTGATGAAGTTGGTGGAACCACTCATGATACTGACATTGACGTGGTTGACTCCAGTCGTTTTCAAGAAGGTGAAAAAGTACTCGCCTTTCATACCCAACAACTTTATGAAGCTAAGGTACACACTCCTCCTACCTTTTCTTACTTTTAGCCATTTTGCATTTGGGTAAACAAATAGACATGGTTTTTTTTTTTGACTTATATGTTTTCAGTGGTGTTCCTATCTAAGGGTAGATTGTTATCTTTTTCAACTAAAGGGGCAGCCTGATGCACTAAGCTCCCGTTATGCACGGGATCGGAGAAGGGCACAGTTTTACCCTACATTTCTCCAAGATGTTGTTTTCATGGCTCGAACACGTGATTTCCTAGTCATATGACAACAATTTTACTAGTTATGCCAACACTCATCTTCTTATTTTTTCAACCAATGATTTAAATAAGAAATTTGATTGAGTGGGATTGTGAGAAGGCTTTGAAAAATTGAGATGATAAGGGATAAGATTATAAGATATAGATATAAGGTTACAAGAGAGAGATAGAAGATCACAAGAGATATGATTAAGGAAGATATACGAATAGACCCTTAGGGATCGTTTGGTACGAAAGATAAAGGGATAATTAATCCTGGGATTAAATTTGAATCCTACGTTTGATTGGGACAAAATCGTAGTATAACTAATCACGGGATTAATTTTCCATGGAAGGGTGGGATAATTAATCATGGGAAAACTTATTTCCCAACCAAACAACCCCTTAGAGTTCAAAATATCTAGAAAGCATAGGATGTAAGGTAAAAGTGATAACGTGATTAGAACATATTTTCAACTACTAGGTATTGCTTATATAGATCTTATTATTTTATTGGATCCCAAGAGACTGTAGGTCATTCGAAACAACTTTTTCCGGGTGATTTTAGGGCTATCTCGTCTCCCCCTTATAACACCTCCACTAAGGCCGGTGCATCTGATAGTCGACATAGGACATGACCGAACAAATCTCAAGCTCGTCTCATTTTATCCTTGATGTGTGCTAATTGAACCTTAAATCACAAATGTGTTCATTTGTCTAGCCTTGTATGGGAGCACACCATCTTGACATCCACATCTCTGCAACACTCATTTCGTGGATGTGTTGGAAAGGAAATTGGATATTTTAAAAATTGCTTAATCTAGTTTTGCATCAATCTTCTACGTCAACAACCTCTTGCCATCTGCATCTTGAATCATTTATCTCAGAATCAACTTTGACTCTTTTGTACCCTATGGACTCGTCCCTTGAAGAAAATTGCCTAATATTATACAACTCTTTAGATCAAATGTCACCATAGATTATATTGTAGCGTTGAGAAAATTGGTGAGAAAATAAAATATACTTGTGAAGTAGACACTTATTCTATTTAAAGGAGAAGTTGTTGATCATGTGGACCGAGAAGGGGTTTGGTTCATGAACCTCATTGCTGGTATCAGAATTTAACCTTCCCAGATGATTTTTTTTGTTTTCTTCATGGTTTAAGTTCCAGTCTATGGTAACTTGTTTTACCAGTTAGATTAGTTGATCTTATGGTTAATGCCATTTTAACCATGAATTTTGTACTCATCTACTGCATTTTAAGTTTTCTTTTTTTGGGTGGGAAGATTCAAAAAGCTGAGGTTCAAATGAGGGAGTGGAGATATTTTGTTCATTATCTTGTAAGTATCGGTTTCTTTCCCTAACTCTATAACTTTTTAAAAGCTCCATTTATTTTACAGTAAAACATTGTTGTCATCCATCTTCTGTTTAGTTGGTAGAGAGTACTTACTCATGGATATGAATGCGTTGCATGGAAGTGAAAGAAGGTGATTGTTAGATATGTGCTATAACCATGCTTCTTTTTCCTTTTTCAGGGTTGGAACAAAAAGTGAGTACATCATTGTCAAGTTTTTCCTCAAGCAGAAGTTTAATTTGTTCTAAATAAAATTCTTGCTGGCGGCGAGTTTTCAAATTGACGTGCATTTGATTATCTGATAAGTTCCATAAGATATGGTTCTTTAAAGTCAATTGGCATAGTCTATAGACCTCCCCTCATTCTAGTTCACCTTCCATTCAACTGACTCAGGTTCATTCTTTATAAACTGTTGACCTGCTTCTAATGTTCCCTCCTTTCTTAAATAAGTTTACTGAAATCAGAATTTTTTATATGCTTCTAGCCTGTATTCTAGGTCAATATTGTCTGCTTATTGGTTTGGTATTGGTGACTGCAAGTAGGAATCTTGGTTTATTACTTGGTCGCGCATAGATTGGTTTATTTGATTTACGTTTTATGCATTTCGCAAGGAACACATATATCTTTACTTCTCCTTCACTTTTTAACAGCTGGGATGAATGGGTGGGCATAGATCGACTGATGAAACTCACAGAAGAGAATATTCCGAAGCAGCAGGAGCTTAAGAAAAAACAGGATACAGATAAGAGTTCAAAGGGTGGACGTGGATCACAAATGAAAACAAAAGGCTCTACAGGTTAGATCACTTGTACTCTACTGAATTAGCTATAGGGTGGTTCTTTTCTACCCCTCCCCCCTCTTTTTGTGGCTGACAGGTTAAGTTCATTTTTTGTGCGATTAGAAGAGTCCATCTGTTGGCTTTTGAAGAAAAATAGGTTCTTTAGGTTGACAAAAGCATTCTTTTCATTCTCCAGGTGTTAAATTCATTTGTACCGGTTTAATCACCTGTGGTCTGAAATATTCCTTATTATGATGTGCTTGATGGGATTTTCCAGGAATACACGCTTTTGCTGCTGTTATCTTATTTTTCTCCATGCTTCTTAAATGGTTATCTATTTCCTTCTTAACACGGGAATGAACTTTATAATGTACTTGAATGCATTCAGTTTTCGATTGATTACAGGGGGAAGAGGCAGAAAGCGAAAGAGTGATGTTCTGCAGAAGGTACATTTCTGGTCTAGTTTGCCTTTTCTGGACTAAGGATCAGATGCTTATTTTTCTTTCTGCATCACTATTCAGGTTTCTTTTCCACTGTAGTACTGAGATTCTATTGCCTAATACAATGAAGGTTGCAATAATCAAGCGAGAGTCCTTTTTAACTATACTTTTTCTATGAGGGAGGAGCATTTGATTACTTTTCAGAACGCGGTGGCACAAACTCAAATTGACTATCTCCTCCTCAGGAGGCGTGACAGAGGGTTGTGCAAGGATTGCAAGGTGATTCTAGGTGAGATACTCGTGACGCGACATAGACTCTTGGTGATGGACGTTGGTATTATGGTGAAGAAGAGGAAAATGTCTGCTCGAGGAAGACCGAGTATCAGGTGGAGAGCCTTAACTAAGGATAAAGCCCAAGAGCTGGAGGGCGGTTGTCGGCTATGGGATCTTGGAAAAGCAGTGGTGACGCGAGCACTATGTGGTCAACGACAGCTGACTATATAAGGGAGGTTGCGAGAGAGGTGTTAGGGGTCTCGACTGGCGTGCCGGAAAGTACAAAGGTGCTGGTGGTGGAATGAAGTGGTACAGGGTAAAGTGAAAGCGAAGAAGGAGGCGTACCAGACGTTAGTGGGAGCATATGTGAGGAAGAGAGGCGAGCATGCTTGAAAAAATATAAGGTAGCTAGGAAGGACGCAAAACTGGTGGTCTCAGAGGCTGAGATGGCGGCTTATAGTCGTATGTACGAGGATCTAGGGTAAAAAGGCGGAGAGAAGAAGTTATTTAGGCTGGCCAAGCAGAGAGAGAGGAAAGCTCGAGATTTAGACCGAGTGAGATGCATCAAGGACGACAATGGTAGAGTATTGATGTAAGATTCCCAAATTAAGATGAGATGGCAGACTTACTTTCAAAAATTTCTTAATGAAGCAGGGGATCAGAATTTTGTGCTCGGTGAATTGGAGTATTCGAGAGTCACAATGATTGGGTACAACAGGCGCATCAAGGTTGAGAAGGTCGCGAGAGCTATGAGTAAGATGAGTAGCGGCAAAGCAACTTGGCCTGACGAGATTCCAGTAGAATTATGGAAGTGTATAGGGAAAGCAGGTTTGGAATGGTTGACTATGTTGTTGAATGTTATTTTTAAAGCGAAGAGGATGCCAGAAGAGTGGAGGTGGAGTACGGTGGTCCCACTGTATAAGAACAAGGGTGATATTCAGAGCTATAACAATTATAGGGGTATCAAATTACTGAGCCATACTATGAAAGTATGGGAGAGGGTGGCTGAAGCGAGGTTGAGGATGACGGTGTCAGTTTCCGACAACCAGTTTGGTTTCATGCCAGGTCGTTCTACTACATAAGCTATACACCTTGTTAGGAGGTTGGTCGAACAGTACAAGGATAGGAGGAAAGACTTGCACATGGTGTTTATTAACCTAGAAAAAACGTATGATAAATTTCCTAGAGAAGTTCTTTGGAGAAGCTTGAAGGCAAAAGGTGTGCCGATTACCTATATTATGGCGATTAAGGACATGTATGATGGGGCGAAGACTCGGGTTAGGATAGTAGGAGGCGACTCTGAGGATTTTTCAGTTGTTATGGGGTTACACCAAGGTTCTGCGCTCAGCCCATTCCTATTTGCCCAAGTGATGGACGCATTGCATATCACATTCAAGGGGATGTTCCATGGTGCATGCTATTCGCCGATGACATAGTGCTAATTGATGAGTCAAGAACCGGTGTCAACGAGAGGCTGGAGGTTTGGAGACAGACCCTTGAATCTAAGGGTTTCAAGCTCAGCAGGACAAAGACGGAGTACTTAGAGTGTAAGTTCAGTGCCGAGCAGAGGGAAGTGGGCGTGGATATGAGGCTTGAATCACAGGTCATCCCGAGTAGAGACAGCTTCAAGTACCTTGGGTCGGTTATCCACGGGGGAGGGGAGATCGACGAGGATGTTACACACCGTATTGGGGTAGGATGGATGAAGTGGAGACTAGCATCTGGAGTATTGTATGACAAGAGAGTGTCACTGATACTCAAAGGTAAGTTCTATAAAGCGGTAGTTATGGCCGGTTAAGAAATCATATCCAGAGGATGAAGGTAGCAGAGAAGAGGATGTTGAGGTGGATGTGCGGGCATACTAGGATGGATAAGATCAGGAATGCTGTTATTCGGGAGAAGGTATGCGTGGCTCCCATTGATGACAGGATGCAGGAAGCAAGGCTCAAATGGTTCGGACATGTTCAGAGGAGAAGCCCGGATGCTCCGGTGAGGAGGTGCGAACGGTTGGTTGTGGAGGGCATGAGAAGAGGTAGAGGGCGACCAAAGAAATACTAGGAGGAGGTGATTAGGCAGGATATGGCGAAGTTGCAGATTTTCGGGGAAATTGCACTAGATAGGAACGTGTGGAGGTCGATTATTAGAGTTGTAGATTAGGAGGTAGTTGAGTCTTGTCTTATACCATACCTTTATGAGACTAGTTGGGTAAGGATACTATTTTGCTTCTGCTGTGCGTTGTATCTTTCTTGTTGATTTCATATCGTTCCTATTTGTCATATTTGCCATGTTTGTCAGATTTGTTTCATATTATTTCGGAGGTGTTACTAATATTGTCTTCTTTGTCTTTTTGTCTTCTTGAGCCGAGGGTCTCTCGGAAACAGCCTCTCTACTCCTTCGGGGTAGGGGTAAGGTCTGCGTATATTCTACCCTCACCCGACCTCACCAGTGGGATTTCACTAGGTCGTTGTTGTTGTTGTTTTTCTATGAAAAAATATTCATTTATCTTGTCTAGTTTTTTACACTTCTTAATAATTGACTTAGAAGTTATACTCTTACTTGTTTGTATCTGATTAAAAAAATGGAAGTTAAACTTGAAAAGGATGTCACATATGATGTTTAGTCACACTTAATGCTGTTTGGGAGCAGTCCATTCGCATTGATTGCTACGCTCTGTGGCTCCAATTGGCAATAGTTGATATCATTGGATGAAGATACATATTAAAATTTTTTAATGCAATTCAATATTTTTAGAAGCATTGTTTTATTGTTGATCTCAAATGAAATGATGCAACTTTGCGGAGATGGGTAGCTAATGATAAAGATTACATGGTTTAGAAGCTAATTAGTTACTTCATGTATTAATAAATTCTCGAAGGTTATCTTTAAATGATTATGGATTGAGTAATCTTTTAAGGGAAGGCCTTGTTTTTCTTGATCCCCATTACATCTGTGCTATCTTAATTTCCTTGACCAACAACGTTGGTTGTATAATGATGTTTGCAAGTAATTCTTGTGTCATTTTATAAAAGCAAGAGTTTGTTTAGCTTTTGTTTCCTTTATCCCGATAGGTCTCTTTGTGGTATTTTCTTGATCAATTTAGATGTGATCATTTAGATTATAATCTAGTTGTTTTCCAGGACAAGTATGCTCCTTCTCCAGAAAAGCTTGTCAATATCCAAATACCATCACAATTAAAGAAACAGCTGATTGATGATTGTGAATTTGTCAACCACTTGGGCAAGGTAAGACATGCTAAATGCTCCAACTTCTAGGGCTGTCTCCGAAATTTGTTGACAGGATATCTGCTACGCCATGTTGCTTGATTGCCTTTTCCTTGAAATATCTCCATATTCTCAATCCTTCTTTTGTTTCTTCGTACTTGTAGTTAGTTTGGTGTAGCCTGGGAGTTCTTTTTTCCTTCATTTTTTAAGTTATAACATTGAGCATTTGGGGTTTACTCTATGAACTGCTGTTTATTAAACTCGTGTGTAATTTTCCTTTGTTATGGGCCTTGAGTCAATTCATAATCTGGACTAAGGTGTACACCACTTTCTTAATCTCCAATGAATTGGTTCATGTGAAAAGTAATGTAAAATCACTGTCCACGAACAAAGAGGGATTAGTGATTACACCCTCTTATCTCCAAAATACTTTGAGACTTTGAGTTACTTTCTTTTTTGTTCATGAAACACCTGATCTCTTTCGATAGATAGTAAATTTGGCTCTCCCTCCAATGATTCACGCTAATTTGGTGATCCTTTTTATCTCTCCAACAATACAAGTAATGGATTGATTCTACTTTGTTACTTCATAATTGACGTGAAACTTCTTCAGTTAGTACTCTACTTTCACATATGAAATTAAAATTCTGTAAGTCTTCCTATTTCAAAGTGTGTAATGACTTATTCAAACATCTTAGTCGCAGTGTATGTTAGTCACAGTAGGTCATGTCTTGTGGAATGAAAGCGGCAGATGGTCATTAGACGAACTTTCAACTTCATTGTTATTCAACTGTTACACTGTGGCTAAAAGATCAATTATTATACATATAAAAGTGAATAACAATGTCTTTGATATGACACAGCTGCTAGCATTTATTTCCATTGTCACCTCTTTTGTTCTTGCAAGTTGGGGCTGAATGAGATAGTTGACGTGTAATTGAAGTTATCAAAAGAGGTTTGGTAGGTCTGCAACTTAACTCTGAGCACTTATTCTAAGTTTATACTGAAATAGGTAGATATTTAACTTAGTTGACATAACCAGGTATAATTCTGATGAAAAGGATGTCTTATTCTAAAAACAAATATTACTGAAACCTAAAGGAAGATGCTTTGAACCTACTTGACTTCACTTCGTAAACAAAACATACAGTGTGCTTTCTTTTCTGTTCAAATTTGTGAATCTGATGTGACTGGTTCTCGGTCATATTGGGGTTGATATTTGTGGTTATGGTGAGGTGCACGGTGGCTTTGGCTTTGGGGTTAGGAACGGAGGAGGCACGTCACTGCTTGATTTTGCCAGGGCTTCCGACCTTCTGATTGCAAACTCGACATTTCAGAAGAGGGAGGAGCATTTGGTTACCTTCAAGAGTTCGGCGGCGAGGACTCAGATTGATTACCTCCTCCTCAGAAGGAGCGATAGGGGAATGTGCAAGGACTGCAAGGTTATTCCTGGAGAGTCCCTTTCGACTCTTCATAGACTCCTAGTGATGGATGTCAGTCTCTGGGTGAAGAGGAAGAGGAGAGGTGCTCGGTGACAACCACGGATTAGATGGGGTGTTTTGACTAAGGAGAAAACACAGGAGTTGGAGAGGAGGTTAGCTGAGGGCGGAGCTTGGAGAAGTTCTGGGGAAGCGGACGCTATGTGGTCAGAGACGGCGAACTTGGTTAGGGAGGTAGCGCGGGACGTGCTCGGGGTAGCCAAGGGCTATTCAGGCAGACATCAGGGTGACTGGTGGTGGAACGATGTAGTCGAAGGAAAAGTGGAGGTGAAGAAGGAGGCGTTCGCTAAATTGGCAGGGAGCACAAGCGAGGAAGAACGCAGAGCGAACAGGGAGATCTACAAGGTGGCAAGGAAAGAAGCAAAGCTGGCGGTTACGGAAGCTAAAGACGCTGCGTTTGGTCGCATGTACGAGGAACTAGGGGAGAGAGGCGGGGACAGGAAGTTATTCCGGTTAGCTAAAGTAAGGGAAAGGAAGGCGCGTGATCTTGACCAAGTTAGGTGCATCAAGGGCGAGGATGGTAGAGTTCTGATGGGGGAGTCTCAAGTCAAGCAGAGATGGCAGGCGTACTTTCGAGACTTACTTAACGAGGAGGGGGATCGTAACATAGAGCTAGGGGAGTTGGGGCATTCAGAGCAACATAGAGACCTTGGGTACTGCAGACGCATTAGGGCGGATGAGGTCATGGGGACTTTGCGCAAGATGAGTAGGGGTCGAGCGACCGGGCCTGACGAGATACCGGTGGAGTTTTGGAAGTGCATGGGTAGGGCAGAAGTGGAGTGGCTCTCTAGGTTGTTCAATGCGATCTTCAAGACCAAAAGGATGCCGGATGAGTGGAGGTCGAGTACAGCGGTGCCCTTGTACAAGAACAAAGGGGACATCCAGTGCTGCAACAACTATAGATGTATCAAATTAATAAGTCACACCATGAAGGTCTGGGAGCGTGTGGTCGAGGCGAGGGTGAGGGAGATGACATCTATGTCTGTGAACCAGTTCGGTTTCATGCCGGGTCGCTCCACTACAGAAGCTATCCACCTTGTCAGGAGGCTGGTGGAGCAGTTCAGGGATAAGAAGAAGGACCTGCACATGGTGTTTGTCGACTTGGAGAAGGCGTATGACAAGGTCCCAAGGGAGGTGCTTGGAGGCGAAGAGTGTGCCGGAAGCCTACATCAGAGTAATCAAGGACATGTACGATGGAGCTAAGTCTAGGGTTAGGACGGTGGGTGGCGACTCAGACCATTTTCCAGTGGTTATGAGGCTTCATCAAGGATCGGCGCTTAGCCCTCTCTTGTTTGCTTGGTGATGGATGCTCTAACCCGACATATTCAAGGGAATGTGCCTTGGTGTATGCTATTTGCTGATGATATAGTCTTGATAGACGAGACGAGGGCCGGTGTTATTGAGATGTTAGAGGTATGGAGACAGACTCTCGAGTCTAAGGGTTTCAAAATAAGCAGATCTAAGACAGAATACCTGGAGTGCAAGTTTAGCGCCGAACCGAGCGAAGTAGGCAGGGACGTGATGATTGGATCTCAGGTCATCGCTAAGAGGGACAGTGTCAGATATCTTGGGTCGGTGATTCAGGGGGATGGAGAGATTGACGGGGACGTCACTCATCGTATAGGTGCGGGGTGGTCAAAGTGGAGACTTGCATCAGGAGTCCTGTGTGACAAGAAAGTTCCACAGAAACTCAAGGGGAAATTTTATAGAGCTGTGGTTAGACCTGCAATGTTGTATGGGGCAGAGTGCTGGCCAGTGAAGAACTCTCATGTTTAGAGAATGAAGGTTGCGGAGATGAGGATTCTCAGGTGGATGTGCGGGCTCACCAGGTTAGATAAGATTAAGAATGAAGTTATTCGAGAGAAGGTAGGGGTGGCCCCGGTGGATGAGAAGATGCGAGAAGCGAGGCTGAGGTGGTTCGGGCATGTGCGGAGGAGAAGTCCTGATGCCCCGGTGAGTAGTTGTGAACGGCTGACGTTCGTCGGCGTTAGGCGAGACAGAGGGAGGCCTAAGAGGTATTGGGGAGAGGTGATTAGGCATGACATGGCTAGTATGCAGGTTTCCGAGGACATGACCCTTGATAGGAAAGTCTGGAGGTCTAGTATCAGGGTTGTAGGATAGGGGCCCCTAGAGTTTTTCGTACTACTCACTCGGGGTTGGGTGAGACTTGACAGGGCTATCCATAGATGTTATGTGTTTTGGATTGTGTCTCCCTTACGATAGTTATTTATGGTAGTTACTGTATGATATTATTGCATGCTATTTATTTATGGTTCTTATGTTTAGATAGTTATTTATGCTATTTCTGCTGGACTTACTAATGCTCTTCTGTTTTTGTTTTTGTTTTTCCTCTCCTTCACTGAGCCGAGGGTCGACTGGAAACAGCCTCTCTGCCCTTTCGGGTAGGGGTAAGGCTCGTCTACATATTATCCTCCCCAGACCCCACTTTGTGGGACATTACTGGGTAGTGTTGTTGTTGTTGTTGTTGATGTGACTGGTTCTTCCTTTGGTGGTGGTGGGGTGTAATTGACATGTCTCTATCCTCTTAAGTTGATTGAGTTGAGGGAATGTAATTTATGCAGCTCGTCAAGATTCCACGTTCCCCAAATGTAGATGAAATATTAAAGAAGTATCATGACTATCGGCTGAAAAAGGATGGAGTGTAAGTTCTCTATCATTTATGTCGACTTGAACTTTTCTCTAACTAATTGATATGTTGTCTATGTTATTTCCTTCCATTTCATTATATTTTACCCTTTTAGAATCTGTCCCGTTACAATAATAGTAGAAGGGAGGGCCACTGTTTTATGGTATTGTTCTTTGAACTTGATTGTTATCGATACAAAATGCTTTTGTTGTTGCAAAGAATCTTCTTAGTCGATCTGTGAGCTGGACTGCAAACTTATCCCTAGTTGCTTTTTGTTGATACCAAACTCTTGGGAATATGTTGCAGATATACCTTGCATTATCAGCTTCATCTGTTTCATCTATCTTCTGAAGATGCAAGAATCTGTTGAATTTTCTTCCATGGAGTTTTAATATATTGATCTATTGAGTACCAACGATTCCGGTCGTCACTATTACAAGCTTGATAACTCTTCTAGCTGAGGGTCTTTCGGAAACAGCCTCTCTACCCTTCCGGGGTAGGGGTAAGGTCTACGTACACTCTACCCTCCTCAGACCCCACTTGTGGGTTCTTACTGGGTTGTTGTTTACTATTGCAAGCTTAAAAACTAGTAAATTGAATTTACCTTAATTGATCTTGGGTGAAGGATATCTGATTCTGTTGGAGAGATTCTTAGTGGTTTGCAATGCTACTTCGACAAAGCACTGCCTGTTATGCTCCTTTACAAGAACGAGCGGGAACAATATCAAGAATCAATTAGAGACGATGCCTCTCCATCCTCTATCTATGGAGCTGAGCATTTTTTACGGCTTTTTGGTATGTTCGTTTTAATCTTTTCAAGCAGTTGAGGTTGCATGTGACAGTTTAGCTTCATGTTATGTTTGAAACTTAGCTACCTATATTCGTTGACTTCAAAACCCTCATTTCTGGGAGTGTAATGAGCTAAAATTTTCTGTTTGCTGACTTTATTCCATCTGGCTATACAACTTTCATCCAGTTTCTGAGGTCAAGAGGACCTTCTGCTTTAATCTAATACCTTGTGTAGTAAATTACATGGAGTAGCCATGAATATGGCTATACTGAAGTGGTGAAGACTAATCCTATGTCAAGGTGTAAAATAATTTCTTTTATACTTTTTGCATCAAATTTCCGTGTTGCTGAGGCGCAGGTTAATAAAAGCTTTTGCAGCCTTATTATATTAAGTGAGTGATACCGATGCTTGTGAATGGGGTTTCTGAGCTTTCAATGTTACTTCATGATTGTGAAGTTAATGTTTGTTTAAACTTGACTTTCACATCCAACATAGTTACATGCCTTTAACAGCCACTTCTCTTGTTATCTGCAGTTAAGTTGCCGGAGATTCTGTTCTACGCAAGTATTGAAGATGAAACATTAACAGAATTAAGGCAGAAGTTACAAGACTTCCTCAGGTTTAGATAACTTATGTTTCTGGCATGGTAACACAGATTTTCTTAACTTGATTTTATCCGTTGGAATACTTACAAAGAATATGTGAAGTGTGTATGTCTACCAAAAATAATGAGCATGGAAGAATATATAATGGCAACCTTAAACCTAAACAAAGTACTTAATCTTGTCAATCAAAAACTTATGAAGGGAAATAAAAGAATAGAGTACTCCATCTAATAACATGGAAATTACAGTTTTATCGCCTAAGAAATTAATAGAATCAATTATAATTGAAAATTACTATAAGAAACTATTTTCCCCCCTTTTCTGTCTCGTCTACTCTCTTCGGGTTGAAAAAATATAATTTTGTCCTTAGTTTTGGCTTTTGTGATTAATTTTGTGAATCCATGTAATCTTCTCGATGCTTCTTTATATTCATGGAGTTCCAAAAGAGAGTTGATTTGAACATTACTCAAGACAAATGGAAAAAGTGGACATTTGAGTTGCTATTCTTAGCAGAATTGTCATATCCGTGTTGGATCTCTTTGCTATGAAATTCTTCCAAATAAAAGCCACCTCTTCAAAAAAAGATGGTAGAGGCTTATTAATTGAAATCATTAGTTTGTAAATTAAGACTTTAAATACCAATTAAGACATCAATTTGGGAGGATCAATCATCATACTTAGAACCCCCATTAAATTAACTAATGATATCATAGATTCATAGTATTGATCATTTTCCATTTATACAAAAAGAAATGTTAAATCTTTTTCCATGTCCTAAATATTCGATTCAGCTTTCAGGGAGGTTATTTAAGATCTTGTTATTTAGGATTAGTGTGATTGAGGGATTGGATACAGTTACTGAGAAGCAAGCTCAGAGAGGAACCAGAAGATGAATCAGTGGAAGATGAAGAAGGGAATAAATCTGAGGAAGAAGATCTAAAAGAGGAGAGCAAGACTAAAGAGAAGAATAATGAACAAAGAGAAGATGGAGAAGACGAGGTCGATGATCACGATCAAGAGAAGTCTGATGTAGAGGTTGATCAAGAAGAGGATACTGTGAAGACAAGGAAAGATGAGAAGGAAACTGAGAGAGATCCTGAAGTGAACAATAGTCAGGTGGAGGAAGAGGCCGTCATTGAGAGAGAAAGGATTAGAAACGGGTTTCGGATAATGGGGTGTTAAATCAGTTCGGGGCTTTTCGGGTGGGTTTGGGCATTAGTGAGAAAATAGGTTAGGGTTTTTAAAATGCTGCCACATGTGGATGGTTAGGTAGATATATTTAAATGGGTAACGGTAGGGGTAGTGACAAGAGGGGTTGTTCTGATGGTAAGCAACTCCCACTTCCAACCGAGAGGTTGTGAGTTCGAGTCTCCCCAAGAGCAAGGTGGGAAGTTCTTGGAGGGAAGGATGTCGGGGGTCTATTTGGAAACAGCATCTCTACCCAATGGTAGGGGTAAGGTCTGCGTACACACTACCCTTCCCAGACCCCACTAAGTGGGATTATACTGGGTTGTTGTTGTTGTTGTTGTTGTCTAACAATAGGGGTAGATAGTATTGAATAGTATAACGGATGGTACACATGATTAATATTTGATAGTACAGTGACACAGCCTAAAAATAAGGTAGAGGCTTATTAATTGAAATCATTAGTTTGTAAATTAAGACCTTAAATACTGATTTCTCATCTTCAAGGCCACCATCAGCAGGCAAGACATCAATATGGGAGGATCAATCATCATACTTAGGCTATCCTATTCTATTTCTTTTCTGTCTTGTTGGTAGTGCTAATAAGGAGTGCCCGGACATATTAAGATAGTGTTTAATTTCCCCTCCACGAAGAAAGGGCTAATCTTGATATCATAGATTCATAGTATTGATCATCTTCCATTTGTTTATAAAAAAGGATTAATCATCTTCCATGTCCTCCTAAATATTCAATTCAGCTTCCCGGTTGGTTATTTAAGATCTTTTTATTTAGGATTGAGGAATTAGTCTGATTGATGTGCAATTTGTGAGTGACTCTTTCGATTCTATCCCTACCAGACGCACAATCATTGTAGATGCCCCTTAAAAGAAGGAAGATCAATATTTAGCTGAAACTCCCCTCGGTAACTTTGTTCTTGCCATTGACTTTCAATATCGAATGGATTACCATGATTATTAGGTTATGTTGTGCGGAAATCTCCTTACTCCATAGTCATTAGTACAAGTCTAATAATGGATGCTTGTTGCTCATTTTGAATGTAGTTACATTCCCGTCAATAACTTATCTTCCTTCCATGCCAGATTCCTGCAGAAGAATCAAAGTGCATTTTTCCTGTCCATGTACCATTCTGCGGAAGGTTTTGATGTGGCTGACAAGAAACAGGATAACTGAATTGGAACTTTTCTTCTCTAGTGTACATCATCACACCTACTATGTATATTCTCTGTTCTCCAATGCAGAACTATGTCTGTTCTCCAATGCAGAACTATGTTGTATTGCTAGGCATGTTACTAGTAAATTTTGCTGCATAGTAGCTCGCACATGTTTTCATGCTTATTACCTGATGGTAAGCAACCTTCACTTTCAATCAAGAGGTTGTGAGTTCGAATCTCCCCAAGAGCATGGAAAGTTCTTGGAGGGAATGATGTTGAGGATCTATTTGGAAACAACCTCCTGGGGTAGGAGGTAAAGTCTGTGTACATACTACCCTTCCTAGACCCCACTAAGTGGGAGTATACTGGGTGGTGGTTATTGTTGTAGCAGCTCGCACATGTTTTCCTACTTATTACCTGTGCAGTGGCTATTCCAGTTTTCTGGTTGTCCAGCTAAATCTCTAATCTTGAAAACAAGTACTCACGTACCCAACTAACTGTTGTAACATATGGGTAGAGGTGACAAAATGGTTAACAGAAACAGTTATCTACCTATATTATCCATTAAAAGTAGGTTAGATAATGAACTATTTAAAAACGGGTTGAATATGGATACAAATCATATTATCCATTTAGAAAATGGTTAATTAATGGATAGCTAATATGTTTAACTTCTACATTTATAAAGCCTCAAATTGGGGGTTTCTCAAGTTTGAGAGACTCAAATTCTCCCATAAGTAATCATATTCAAGAAGCCATGGATAATATAGATATATGCCTACATTAACCGTTGGATAACTCATTTTTATCCGTCTCAAATATGGGTCAGGTTAGATAATTTATCCGTCTTTTGAATTATTCGTTTTCGACCTGCTCATATTCGTCCCACCCGTGAGTTTTCAGTCCCTGCATATGGGAAAATAATTTACTCCTACGGAGGAGTCGACAATGTTGAGGTGCATTATTGAGTCGTCTTTACATGAGCCGGATTTCCTATTTCATGGCATGACATCTTAGGCTCATCCCTTTAGTCTGTAAATTATGTATTAATCTTACATTAAATAATCTATCTATTTTTACCATATCAACTAGTCTCGAAGTGTAATTACTGAATAGTAAATGCTGCACGTCAGAAATTTTTTCAACGAGAATGATTTTATGGTCCTTTTTTGTGATGTGGACTGCTTAGATTGGAACGTAGGTTGAGAATGATGCCCGCCAAGTAATCATAAAGATGGCATGGTTGGACACAAGGAAACCTATTTTGCAGTATGGGCTAGAAGTCATTGATCAAGTTAGGTTAAGCAAGGCGGAGCAAGCCTCTGCCGATCAATAAAAAAGCAACAAAATGATTCAAAAGCGTGTGTACGCTAGCCTTCTATTAAAGCACTGAATAACACAATTAAGGATAGACTTTGTAAGAGTTAAAATCAAATACATACACTGTTTGCCGAACATCATCATCTGCAAAACAGGCTCTGCTGTTTAAACAAAGTATAGAGCATCTTCCATTGACAATAATCAGCTTTTTCCTAGGATAAGCACACAATGACCATTGTCATTTGTCATATAGCAAGTATCGAAAAGAAAAATAAAAGTGAAAAGACAAAACGAGAAACTAATAACAATCCTTAGTGCTGTTAAAGATTAGGAAACTTTACACATAACTAATATGTGGAGTTTCTACAGTTGCACCCTTGCTGTCCCCAATCAGAAAAAACTAACCACTGCAGCATTTGTATCATGCCTTGAATAGATGTGTCTCTCTCATCTTCATCAAGACTCGCACCAAAAACAGCAAAACATCGCAGAGGATCGCCCTTATCTCCGTGAAAACTTGGACAGCAAATATATCACAAAGAAGCAAAATAGTGCAAAAAGAATAACATGCACCACATGGTTTGATCCTTCCTGGATGATACTCCTGTTCAACCGTCTCATATTGTTCTTCACCCCTGCTTGAGCTTTGATCAATGTCATTTGCTGTGATAATGGGAAAAGTGTGAGCTTTTAAGGATACATCATGAGAATCTCAGATAGACCGACCAATCAACACATTTATAAACAATGCCACACTAATTCTAGGAAAGTTTACTACTTCTAACCGCTTGAAGCAATCTACTGCAGCAATTTGCTGAACGGGATAACTATCAGAAATACACCATTCAAATTTACAGTCAGTTGAAAATATGCAGTGTATGTCCAATATATCCCCACACAAAGTACCCTTAAGAACAAAGAAAAAAGAGAAAAATGGTATCAAGTTTGGGCTTATTATTAGATCTAACAAGGATATATCTTTCAAATCACTAGAAAACCTATAAGAAAAGCATAGAGAGACAAAGACATTCAGGCGGGTTGGCCTGCAGTACGTAAGACAAACAAAGGCTACGACAATTGTCATTCCCAAAATATTTACAGTAATGACAATTGCAATTCCCAGCAACTATAGAGGGAGGGAGTGTTAGATTGTTATCCAGCCTTACAAACATAAATACCAAACAAGCTCCAATATACAAAAACTAAATTGTTAAGGTATATAAATATACGGAAAAGTGACTAAAAAGGACTTACAGAATATCAAATATACTTGGAAGAAAAGGAGTACAAGTTCATGGCATACCAGTTGGTTAATAAAATCATTCTGATATTTTGCTTCAGACTTAATTTCTTGGGCTACCTGCAGTATGGAATATTTATAAGTACTAGCAAAGGGTAAGTAGGAATAAAAATCTGAAACCCTGACAAAGATGAAACAACAAGGACAACCAATGAAACATTGGAAAAGATGACCTATAAGGAACATATAGTATAAAAAGATTTTCTGGGACTCCTACAACAGGACTTACACCCAAAGAAATGTTCAACTAGAAATACAAAACTTTAGTGCTGCTTGAAAATTCAGTCTAAGACATTGCGATTATTAACACATCTATGCAGCAGATGCATGTGGAGGTCAACAATCAGTGCCAGTGCTACGTACAAGAAAAGGGGCAGTGGGAGGTAGAGAGATGATGCCTTTGTTCTACTGCCGAAATATGCGAGTGACAATCAGATGGTTAATTTTCTTACCTTCTTCAAACAAGATCAAGTCAAGAAGTGATTGTTCCTAATACCTTATCAGGACAGCAACAGTTAAGCACACATGGAATCCAACTTAAACTGGAGTCAGAGGAGTATCACACTAGCCATGTCTTTTGGTACCATTTGCAGCTTTTCGGTATTAGTGTGTCCAGGCATCAATGTACTCACTAGATAGCCGGGAGATCAAGAAGACTACATTGGCAGTCGACTGTGAAAATTGGTAGTCGTATTACATCAGAAGTAAAAGATATAACCTCAATGTTGAGCCCAAATTCAGAAATCAATATTTTTTGGGCCAAGTTGATTTAGATCAGAAAAGGGATTTAGGCTTAAGATTACTCCAAAGAGTGAATTAACATTTTTCTCATAAGTCATAACAGTAGTGTGTGGGCCAACTTGTGCACATCTCACCCGTTTCACCGAGTACCTGCTACCTCCAATTGGCACAAGTATTGGGTAACTCTACTTGCCAAGGCTTAGGCATATGGAAATAAATAACCCAGAGTTTTTGTGTCTCTACGGGAACAAGAACCCTAGCTCCAAGGTTTGAACTCACTTCATTGACCACTAAGAGACGATCTTAGGTTGATTAACAGCTCTAATTATCCAGTACGATACGAAATTAATGGTAAAAAATATCCATTTCCATTCCCAATTCTAAGATGAAATCATAAATTAAAGGATAGAGAGCAACATTCCTGAATGCAACATTGTGTGGTTTAGTAGAATCCCGAACGCAGTAATTCTCATTACGCTTTCGTTTGTTCGTGGAAGAAACTTCAATTATCTTCAACCTCTATGAGTAACAAGTTTCACAATGCTTTCTAAGAAATATTCTTATCAGTGTCCCGACACAACACATCACCTTATTTAAAATGGATCCATGACATAACACATCACCAAATTAGACATGTACATACATATTAAAGACGCCACCGGTTATGCAAAAAAATATCCTCAAAAAAAAAATACAAAATACTAAAATATAGAGCCAAAGACAAGGTGATAGGTAAACATACATTTCTAAGCTGTTTTACTTGCTTGCGAAGACCTGTAATCTCGTTATCTAGGTCCCCATGCATCGGATCAATCCGCACCTGTATCTCATCTGAACCACCTGCTTGCCTCGTACTCAATCCATCTCTGATCAATCCAACAACGAAAGAACACAACTCAATTTCAAAAATTAAACCAAAAATTACAAAAAGTGTATTTATGTTAATTTTCTCCTAATTAAGTTATGCTTTTGGTAATTTTTTATTATAGAACACTTCCTATCATAATTCAAATTGTGCAAGCAATTAGAACCACAACAAATTATAATTTAAGAAGACAATGATTTTTTTCCCGTTTTTCATAGATACCTGGATCTGTGGGAAGCAGCACCACAGAAATCACCGCCTCTATAAGAGCTAGAAGCCATTGAAAGAAAAAACTGAAGGAACCTCGAAACCCTAGGTTCACGAAAAACTTTAAAGTATCAATAAAAAGGATTGAGAATTCAACACACCGAAAAATACTTCTGTGCTGAAAGATCATCCAGTTTTTAAATTTATTTCTAAATAGAAGCAGAATTGTTCGGTCAAGGAGAATCCGGAACCAAAATGTGATTTGTTGGGATTCAAAGTACACAACACCAACAACAACAACAACTACCCAGTGTATTCCCACCAGTTGGGGTCTGGGAGGGTAATATGTAGACGAGCCTTACCCCTGCCCGAAAGGGCAGAGAGGCTGTTTCCAATGGACCCTCGGCGAATAGGATAAAGGAAAAAGCTGCATTGAGAAGCAAAGGTAAAATTAGAAACACAAGCAAGACAAAGCAAAATAAAACAAAATAATAAAGCATAAGTACTCCCGCAAAAATAACGTAAATAATTATGAAAACATAAGCAACATAAAGACATAAATACAGTCGCATGCAATACTAACAAGCAGTAACTACCATACTAAAACACTAATCACCTAATCACCTATGAGCCCCTAGCCTACAATCCTGATTCTAGACCTCCAGACTCCCCTATCAAGGATCATGTCCTCGGTAACCTGCATACTGGTCATGTCCTGCCTAATCACCTCTTCCCAATGCTTCTTAGGTCTCCCTCTCCCTCGCCGACCACCAACAATCTCCAGCCGCTCGCAGCTCCTCACCGGGGCGTCGGGGCCCCTCCTCCGAACATGCCCGAACCACCTCAGTCTCGCTTCCTGCATCTTCTCGTCCACCGGGGCCACCCCTACCTTCTGTCGAATAACTTCATTCTTGATCTTATCCAGCCTGGTATGCCCACACATCCACCTAAGCATTCTCATCTCCGCAACCTTCATTCTCTGAACATGCGAGTTCTTCACGGGCCAGCACTCCGCCCCATACAACATCGCAGGTCTAACCACGGCTCTGTAGAATTTCCCCTTGAGTTTATGTGGAATTTTCTTGTCACACAGGACTCCTGAAGCGAGCCTCCACTTCGACCACCCCGCTCCTATCCGATGGGTGACGTCCCCGTCAATCTCCCCGTCCCCCTGGATCACAGACCCAAGGTATCTCACTCTGTCCCTCTTGGCGATGGTCTGAGAACCAAGCATCACATCCCTGCCTACCCCACTCGGCTCGTCACCAAACTTGCACTCCAGATATTCTGTCTTAGATCTGCTTATTTTGAAACCCTTAGACTCAAGGGTCTGTCTCCAAATCTCTAACCTTTCACTAACACCGGCCCTCGTCTCGTCTATCAATATTATATCATCAGCAAAGAGCATGCACCAAGGCACATCCCCTTGGATATGTCGGGTTAGAGCATCCATCACTAAGGCGAACAACAGGGGGCTCAGCGCCGATCCTTGATGGAGCCCCATTACCACAGGAAACTGGTCTGATTCGCCCCCCACCGTCCTAACCCTAGTCTTAGCTCCATTGTACATGTCCTTGATTACTCTGATATAGGCTTCTGGCACACTCTTCGCCTCCAAGCACCTCCATAACACCTCCCTCGGGACCTTGTCATACGCCTTCTCCAAGTCGATAAGCACCATGTGAAGGTCCTTCTTCTTATCCCTGAATTGTTCCGCCATCCGCCTGACATGGTGAATCGCCTCTGTGGTGGAGCGTCCCGGCATGAAACATAACTGGTTCCCCGATATAGTTGCCGCCTCCCTCACCCGTGCCTCAATCACCCTCTCCCAAACCTTCATCATGTGGCTTATTAATTTGATTTTTATGCATAATACTTGGCACTATACATAACTATAATTGCACCGTTAATATATAACGGGCAGGTATTGTGGCACTATAGTGCAAAAGCTGACACGGACCGGTATAGCACCACAATACATGGCGCTATACATTAACTTTTATATATAGCGCCATGTATTATGGCGCTATATTCCTTTTTTCTGGCCCTATCAATAATTTCTGAGTTCAATAATTTAAAAGCGTATAGTGCCAATTTATTTGGCGCTATATATAAAAAAAATCTTCCCGGCTAGCCATTATATAAGAAGGTTAGAATCGCATAGAAATTCATTCAAAAAAAGTTTAACTCTTGTTGAAATGTCTATTATTGTTAAATTCTCCAGTATTTTTTCATTATGCCTGAAGAGCGTAGGATAAGAGTTTTATTATATTGGGGGAGGGGGGGATGAGGTTATGACGGATAATAACTCTGTGGGCTATAGTTTACCTGCTAAGTGTCATGTTAAATTGCCACTTACAATGGAGTACGAAACAATGATATCGTTATTATGCAAAAAAATGAGAGTGAGAAAACGGTCAATGATACTTAAAGTAACCGGAAGATATTCGTATTCTGTTACTCCGCAAGGGGTTGCTCTTTACTTGGAGTTTATCATCGGCGATGATGAAACTTTGAGTGATTTTTCGAGGACACCGGAAAAATGCTGAGAATTTCTTGTAATTACAATGTTGGATATGTACGTGAAGGTCGAAGACATTCCAAAAAACGAGGTTGTGCGTAGTAGAGATAACTCCAGTCATCGGGTGGTTATTCTGGATCGATTTTTGCCTAACAGGTTCCGGATGAAAGAGTTTTCCTTGATTTAAATTTATCACTGTCGGCGAACGAGCAGCGAGAAAATAATTTATACCCTGCTTTCTATAATTCACAAGAAGAGTCGTAAACTTTCATTTTCATTTGTGTTAATTATATATATATTTGGTATATTAAATTTGTATTAACGCTTATTTATTTAATAGGGTTACCGGCCGGATATGAATTTTACAAGTGGCACATCCAGTAGTCATCACCTAATTGAAGACGTCCATCATGGAATGTCATCACATTACGACTTGTAAGTGAAGTGATATAACCATAAGGAAAGTATTTATTAATTCAGTAGCATATATTTTTATTTGTTGTGCAGTGAAAACGAGCAAGCTGAATCACCTGTACTCACTCAATTTCCCGAAAACGACCTATTACATCAGAATCTGGCAAATGCCCAGAGTGAGGAAGAGAACAATGATTATGATAACAATGCTGATGAATCGGGGGACGAGACACCATTTACTCGTGAGGATGGTGATGAACAAGATGAGGAGGAAGGACCTAATTTGAAGAGAGACCCCCTAGACGAAGAGTGTACGAGTCCGAAGTGCCATTTCAATCAAGAGAGATTCCTTACACTGATAACTTGCCAACCGTGCCGGATGTGGAAGCTCTCGAGGGATTTTGATGAAATTCGAGCAGCAATATGGGATGAGTCTAGAACAACAGTGCTTGCAAAGGGGATGCTTTTTTCCTGATAAAGCGCGCGTAAGCAGGGCTTGTAAAATGCACAACGTAAAAGAGTGTCGTGAGATGCAGGTATGCGAGTCAAGTCCGATGATATACAAGGCTGTTTGTTGTATGTGGTTTTGGCCATTTAATTGGATGTTGTATGCGACCAAGAAGAAGACATGTATGTGGAAGTGGGTAAATACATTCCTATCCACAAATGAGAAATGGACACATTCAACGGGAATCACTTCAACTTGGATATTGACTTGATATCTCTTGTACTTATTCCATACATCGAAAGATCCATAAGGTATAAAATCAAAGAGTGCAGTACAACAGTCCACCATGAACATGGCCATACAATTACTAAAAGAAAGACATATCTCGGGCATGAAAGAGCGTTTGAAATAGTCTATGGGATAAGTTATTTGCAGACCTGCCTAGGTACACGGCTACACTGCAACAGTTTAACCCCGGGACGATTGTTGAATGGAAGCTTGAGCGGAGTCTGAATAAACCAGAATATATATTCAATTACGTTTTCTGAGCGTTTAAGCCAGCAATTGATGGTTTTTGCATTGTTGGCATGTAATATCCATAGACGGAACTCATGTTTATGGAAAATACGATATCAAGCTATTGATAGTTGTGGCAGTAGATACTAACGGACAGATATTTCCTTTAGCTTTTGCTATTTGTGTCAATGAAAGCACAGAGACGTGGACGATGTTTTTGAACCACCTGAAAGAGCACGTTGTCAAACAGCGTTCAGGTATTTATCTAATATATGATCGGCATGATGGTATATTAAGTTCTGTGAAGAACTTGCCTGCATGGCAAGAACCTTATGCATACCACCCTTACTATGTGAGGCACTTGAAGGCCAATTTCTAAAAGGCACATCCCAAAAAGGATCTACATGATTTGATGTGGATGGCAGCAACAGACCTCCAACAACATAAATTCCGGAGGCATATGGATTCTATCAGGCAAGAAGATGAGGCATCATATCGTTGGTTAATGCGACATGACCCTGAAAAGTGGACATTGCATGCAGATGGTGGCAGATGATGGGGAATTCATACTACAAACGTGTTAGAGTCCTTCAACGGGTATTGAAGTCACCGAGAGGATTTCCCGTCACAGTCATGGTGCGGATGTCGTTCAAGAAGATGGCGGAGAGGTTATTTAAGCAGTCGGCAGCTGCAACAGAATTAATAGAAAGGGGTGTTGAATTTATGTCAGTGCCTATGTAGAGATTTGAGAAATACAGACAGCGAGCACATTGGCCTTCCTTTTTGCAATATGATAACTAAAGAGGTATTTTTGAAGTTCGCACCACTATCCATAATAATCAGGGTAATAATGTACATACTGTAAATGAATCTACAAGTTTATGCTTCTGTGGGAAATGGTCAATCTACCACATACCTTGCTCACATGCCATCAAGTGTTTTCAACGTGTTGGTTATGAGGAGACCAACTATATTGATCAATAATATAGTATTTTCAAGTACCTAAATACATGTAGTGGTCAGTGGCAGCCAGTGGGTGCTGAGCATTATTGGCCCCAGAAACCATTTAAAATGGTGTGTAGCAAGTCCTATTTGCGTAAAAGATAGGTGTAGAATAGAACGCGTATATAGAACCACATGGATGTTAATGATACCATATATATGCGCAAATGTAATATATACTCGCAAACAGGACACGACCGTAAAAAATGTCCTTTGGGTGGCAACAGTAATCAAGCTCGGGGTGGGTGTTCTTCTAGTGTACCTAACTACCCATGAGTTGATGTTGTAATAATTAGTTGTTATATCTATGTTGCAAGATTTTTGAAATAAAATTTCCTTGTTTTTTAATTATGATTTGTACTTTCCCATTTTACCTATTTAAATAATAATTTAATATAATTATTTGTATATTTATTATGTGTGCGTTGTCTTGTCGAACTGAAAAAGCTGACCACCTGAATAAAGTTATCTTATCAACATCATGATATTTAATACGTAAAATATAGTGCCATTAGATATGACGCTATAAGTGTGTTATCTTGTCGAACTGAAAAAGCTGACCAGCTGACATAAAGTTGTCTTGTCAACATCATGATATTTAATACGCAAAATATAGCGCCATTAGATATGACGCTATGTGTGTGTTGTCTTGTCGAACTAAAAAAGCTGACCATTGACATAAAGTTGTCTTGTCAACATCATGATATTTAATACGCAAAATATAACGTCATTAGATATGACGCTATGTGTATGTTACCTTGTCGAACTGAAAAAGCTGACCAGCTGACATAAAGTTGTCTTGTCAACATCATGATATTTAATACGTAAATATTACGCTATTAGATATGACATTATGTGCGTGTTATCTCGCCTATAAATAACGGGCTCATTGTAGTTATTTTGTATGCTCAAAATTTAGTAAAAGCAAATACTGTAAAAAAAGTAAGGTTTTTTTTTTTTACAAAAAGCAAATATTTCACAAATGGCTCAACCTCTTCGTCCACCAATGTGCTACTGTGAAAAAGCATGCTTGATGCAAAATTGTTGGGACGGTGGTGAAGTTGGATGCCGCTACTGGTGCTGTATGAGTCAGTTCTACAAGGTTCCCGGTGAACCTATTTGTCATTTCGAGGAATGGGGTGATGAATCATATTATCGGGAATGCTACAAAAAACAACGTAACTTTTTCATAATATGTGTTTATGCCAACGGAAAACACAAAGAGAAAGCTATAGAATTATTGCAAAAATGAGGGCGAACTGAAGGAGGTGGGAGAAGAAAAATGGAAAGCACAATGGAATTGTGAAGCACAAAAGGAACATAAAAAAATATAAACGGAAACTTGCGGAGGTGAAGGCGAAACTGAAAAAGATAGAAGAAGAAGAAAGAAGAAATGGAAGAACAATTTAAATGATTGGAGCGGAAAATAAATGGCAACACCGGGACTAAACATTGGCATATATGTATTCAATGTATTTTTCATATTTCATGTATTTTTATTATGTTGACATGTTATGTTTGTGTCCATGCTGTAGTAATATTTTCCGCGTTTGTTGTACTAAATTTATTTTAATTGAAGTGGAAGTTAAATTTAACTGCATGTGTTGTTATATGAAACTATCAAACAAATGAAGAACTAAAAAAAGTAATGAGCATATTCGATTAAATATTGTTATTAATGTATACAAAAATATTATTTACACCAAATAAAAAAAAGGAAGGCTGAATCAATGTGTCTCAATGTTGCCGCTGGCCTGAGGCGCATATCCCCCCTCCCCCCCGCCCATGTATGCTATTAGGATCATCATCATCAAGTCGTCTCCTTATAGCCGGATGCGGAGCATGATGACATGTATCGGCGATGCTGTCAGGTACAATAGAAGGCTACCTAATAATATAAAAGTTAGTATAGAAAACTACATAACAATTCACAAAAATTTATATTGTCTTACCATAATCGTGTTTGGATCCTGAATGTAGTCATATGTCGCAGCATCACAAAACCTGAAATAGAAATTAATAAAGTTAAAGAAAATAAATAAGTTACAGTTAAAACAAATTCAAATACAATAATAATAAACTCATACCTTAGCATGTGATAAGGTGCCATAACTCAGTTGGCCCAATAATAAAAATTTCGGGTCGGTCGATCCTTACCAGTGGTAGGCGGGCCAGGGAAATATCCACCCCAATCCGCTTCTTGAAAATTCGAGTCCGTGATTAATAATTGACCGATGGGGTCACCTGCAATAGCACTAGGGTGTGATAAATTTCAAGGCTGTAAGACGGCATGTCGCTCTCATGAATGCCATATGCCATATCAGCAGTAATATCATCAGTAGGAGCCTCATCGCCGCCTTGCTGAGGACCACCTCCGCTCCGCTCACGACCACGTCGTCCGGCACCAATAGCTCGTCGGGCACCACCATCTCGTGGGATACCACGACCTCGCTGGTACGTGGTTGGGTCAATATAATCAGCCTCATGTGCCAAATGCTGATCCGATCGGGCTCGCTGCAGTATCTGGGCAGCCACATCCATGAATCAATAACTATACTCCTGCATAACCACATGATCGTGGACATAACTCTACATCTACTGCCCCATATGATAGACGCAATGCAATCCAGTCGCCTGCACAAAAGTAAAAAAATATAAACTACGTATTTGGCACAAAATTATAGGTATATAATAACTAATAACAGAAAACATACCAGGGCATCATGTCTCCCGGCGTATGAGACGTACTGACCTTTTGCCTGATGAACTAGGTTCCCGACAAAAAGTCGAAAAATAGTACGATACCATGCCATATAACCTTCAATAGGAAAGTGTTGCGGAGGTGGTGTCAAGTCCCCCCCACCCACACACATGGGTTTCTGACTCGATATTTTGAGGTCCAGTGGCACCAAGCTATCATTAATAATTATGTATTTTTTTATAATTTAAATTAATTGTAATTATATATATATATCTCGATATTTTGAGGACGAGTGACACCAAACTATCATTAATAATTATGTGTTTTCTTATAATTTAAATTCATATTTTTAATAACCTAATTATAAAATTATATATATATATATATATATATATATATATATATATATATATATATATATATATATATATATATATATATATATATATATACACATATATATATATACACATATATATATATATACACACACACACACACACACACACATATATATATATATATATATATATATATATATATATATATATACATATATATATATACATATATGGGTTCCGGGCTCGATATTTTGAGGCACAGTAGCACCAAACTTTCATTAATAATTATATTTTTTATAATTTCAGCTCATATTTTTTAATAACTTAATTGTAAAAATTATATATATATAACACACTTATGGGTTCCGGGCTCGATATTTCGAGGCCCAGTGGCACCAAACTATCATTAATAATTATGTAGTTTTTTATAATTTAAATTTATATTCCTTAATAACTTATTTTTTTAGATTATATATATATATATACAGCTATCGGTTCCGGGCTCGATATTTTGAGGCCCAGTGGCACCAAACTATCATTGATAATTATGTATTTTTTTATAATTTAAATTCGTATTTTTTAATAACTTAATTGTACAAATTACTAATTATATGTGTTGCTACAATTATTAACTTAATTGTACAAAGTTTTCATTATCAACTATCAGTATATGATACTTAAACAAAAGAAATTCTAAGCTAAAATATTATACATTACTATGCTACAAGGCTCTAAATTTAACTACGCTAAAAGGGTCTACATTTTATTATGCTAAAAAGGTCTAGATTTTACTACTCTAAAAATTATTCTAAACTAAACATAAACAACAAATAAATTTAATTACAAATAAAACACAAAACGACATGAAAACACACACACACACACACATACTATATATATATATATATATATATATATATATATATATATATATATATATATTTATATATATATATATATATATATATATATATATATATATATATATATAAAATTTCAGACAAATTTTTTGATAAATTTATATTTTTTATAAAATATTAAAATTAAATTCGAATAAATATAACATGCTAGTATCGGAAAAAATAACATAAACCGAAGTAGAACACATAAAAATCAAGTGATATGCATTATTATAAAAGTTTCAACTTAAAATAAATCGAAATACCTCGATTTAAAATTTTCGGAGAGCAAATAGTTTGAGATTTTGACTCCGAAAATGTGAATCAACAATAACACAAAGTTCTACTCGAATGTGGGACCTATATTCTTCAAGTTTTATGTGCTAGGGGACCTAATTTTTTTTTTAGAAAGTTGACAGAATAGGGTATAGGGGGCCAAGAAAAAAGGAAGGAGAAGTAAAATAATGAGATAGAACAATGAAGAAGACGGATGATTTTTAAAAAGAGGTATAATATTAAATTTTATGACGTAATACTTGACCGTATCAAATTTTATTGTATAGCATCATAATACCTGACGCTATATATTAACAATTAACGATACAATTACCGTTAGTGTATAGCGCCGCATAAAAATGTAACTGAGACACAGCTAGGTTTTGAGTTGCTTTGTTTCTTTAACCAATGACTTAATTACACGTAGGACGAAGCTGTGTGGGAATGTAGATTGACCTTTGACATCTTGAATTTTTAGTAATAATTACTCATACCATCCGATTTTCTTTTGTTGGTAGTACTTCTTAATTTTAGGGCTGTTCACAATTTGACAAAAAATTCATCCAAACCAAAAACTAAAGTAAATTAATTAAGTAAATCGATTTAGTTTTTGATTTAGATTGATTTTGGGTTTTAAATTTTAGAAATCGATAACATTTGATTTAGTTTTGGTTTCATTACAAAAAAATAAAAAACAAACCAAATCAAATCAAACCAATAAATTATATATATATATATATATATATATATATATATATATATATATATATATATATATATATATATATATATATATATATATATATATATATGATATTAATCTTTTTATAAGTTTTAAATAGTTTATACTTTTAATCATTGTTTTGGACTTTGGTTTATCCTACTTATTTCTTAAAAGTTATCCCAAGCCCGAAACAAAAGAAATAATCTTCCCTAACTATGTCATCTCACGCACGCTTGTTTGCTCTAACCTAACAGACGAGTGTCAAAAGAAAAATCTACCATATGAATGAAGAAGAGCAAGACCAGCAGCGGCTAAAGCTTGCGAAGGTTTTTAAGAACCTAATATCTTCAAGTTAAATATTATTTTTTCTTTGTTACTCACTTGATTTTTAATTGATTCAACAAAAGTGCTGTCAACAAATATTTGTTCTTGCATCTGATAAAATGGTTCCAATTTTTTTTCAGATGAAAAAGATTGAGGTTGAAGATTTGGATGTAAAGGTCCATGTTTTGTCCATTGTCCTTCTGCATCTTGGCAATTGGGTTTTCACTAGTAGACTTTAGAAGTTAAAAGCTCCTGGATGTAGCCCAATACAGTCAATCAATAAAAGAAAGCAAATTAGACTGGAATTCACTAACAAAATACTGCCCTTATTTTCATGTGCAGCGAGGCTACAGTATGTGACTCAAACAACAACAACAACAACAACCCAGTATACTCCCACCAGGTGGGGTCTGGGGAGGGTAATATGTAGACGAGCTTTACCCCTGCCCGAAAGGACAGAGAGGCTGTTTCCAATCGACCCTCGGCGAATAGGATAAAAATGGGAAAGCATACTAAAAATGGGAAGTATGTGACTCACACTTCCATAATAAATTGTACTACTCCAGCAATTCAAAGCATCCATACAAGTAAAACTAATTACACTCAGACCATCTCAATCCACATGATACAAAGTAGGAATCAGATGAAATATGATGAGATTACTTCATGTTACACAAGTTTGAATCACTAGGATTGATTTTACACACTCATGTAAATGCACATACAATCACTGAAATGTCCGTACTAAGTTGGCTTGATAACAAAAAGAAAATCTGAATTGAAACATGTAAGGTTACATGATCATCATTCGGGAGGAACTTTTATAGTTTCTCTTCAGAAATAAAATCCAATTTAGGGTCATTATAAATCGCATTATCTTTTTGATTGATTAGAAGATAATTGACAACAGGGCATTATTTTGGAAAGACATACTGAAATTTGATGGTGCTAAATCAATTAGGCTATACGGGAAATGCTTTTTTCAATTCCAGCACAAATTTTGATTACTCGAACCAAAAATTACAGAGACACCAAGGAATTCGATGAACACTACAGAATTGACATAATACATAATTATACTAAAGGCAATAGCTATGAAATTGAGAAGAAAAATGTGTAGTGAGATTGTTAGCTGAAAGACAGAAAGAGACGACGTCAACGAATGTTCTATGGGGGAGAAAAGCAGGGCTTTCTTTTATGGTGCTAAATCAATTAGGCTATATGAAGAACTCTAAATCTGAATCGTATGAATTAAATAACCCTGATTGACCCTTGAACCATCCTACCCGCCTCATTTGGTAAGAATTTCTATTATGAGGACTTTAACAAGGGAAAATTACAGTAGATGGCTAGATGCTCTTGTAAATTGTAATATATGGACTCAAATCCAGATATGCCTCGTTGTTTTTAAATTAAACTTTTAACACACTTATAATGAAAGTTCTATACATGATAACAGAATTGTTCGTGTTTTCTAACTTTCAAAATCAAACACTTAACTCAAGCCCTTTATATAAGGAAAATCCTACACAATGAACATTCATCTGAATAAACTTAATATATTTGAAGAGAAATAATATAGAATTAAAGTAATAAAATAACTGAGAAATTCTTAATATTAAGTATCTTAAACTTTTAGAAAAAATACAAATACTAGCTTATATGTTCAAAATGTAAGAAACTAGTTAATGGGTATATCTTACTGCCATTTTATACCCATAAAGAAAATACGAACTTCTAGAAAAAAAATTATTACTAAATTAATCTTAATTAATTCTTACCTTGATATATTAGAATATGTAAATAAAAGTAAAAGTTAGAAAAATAAAATTAATTTCTCAATTCTGTAAATAAATAATTATTTTGAATAAAAATAAAAAGATAAAATAGTCATTTATATTAATTAAGGTGTGCTCATTTCCTATTTAAGACTTTTGAAAGATACGTGTTCCAATAATGTCTACTCTCCTTTTTCAGCAAAAGGCGTCAGCATAAGTGTTTGACAAAAATATTTATTATCGTTCTGTTATAAAATAAAAATAATTTAGTAAAACAGAAATAAGAAAGAGATATAGACAGAAGAAATTGTTTCCTTCTTTTGGTGTATTTTTCATTACAATTTACATAGTCTTTTATAGACATAAAATAAAAAAACTTATTATTGTAAACAGTGAATGGGATGGACATAAATTAGGAAAACTTATCCATAAGTTATTCACATACATTACATCCATATCTACAAACTATTTATAACACTCCCCTTAAATGTCCATATAAAATAATATACTTCATTAAGAACTTATTAGAAAAAATCCACCGGGATGTACATAGTTATTTATAATATGCATTGCTTACTGCCTCATTAAAAACCTTACCAGGAACATCCAGTGGGATAATACTTGGTTAAGAAAAAAAGAGTGCAATCGCAGTTACTCTCCCTGATGAAAACATCACCTAATGTCTCGAAGACGATGCATTCCAATCTTGTATATCAGCTTCTCAAATGTTGAGGTTGGTAATGCCTCAATGAACAGATTCACCAAATTATCACTTGAACGATCTTGTTGAACGTCTATTTCACAGCTCTTTCGAAGATCACAGGGAAAAAAAAATTTCGGTAAAATGTGTTTTGTCCTATCCTTTGATGTATCCTTCTTTAAGTTGAGTTATGCATGCATCATTGTCTTCATATAATATTGTTGGAATATTGTCTTTCAAATAGAGACAACATATTTTCTTAATTTGCTGAATTATTGATCTCAACCAAACGCATTCTCAACTTACTTTGTGAATGACTATTTCTCTGCATGATTTGAACAAGTAGCAGCCATAGTTTGTTTCGTTGCACGTCATGATATGGTTGTACCTCCACTTATAAATAAATAGCGTATATGAGATCGACCTTTATGTGGATCAGACAAATATCCTGCATCTGCATAACCAATCAATGATTACTTGGATCCATTTGAATAAAATAAACCCATATCAAAGACTTGGAGGTATCTGAATATATGCTTAATAGTATTCCAGTGTCTTTTTGTTGGGGAAGAACTAAATCTTGCCAACAAACTTACTGAGAAAGCTATATCTGGTCGGAAATTATCGGCAAGATATATGAACGTGCAAATTTCACTAAGATATGATACGTAAGCACCAAGAAGATCTTCATCATTTTCATGAGGTAACTGCCGCCAACCGCTCATGTGCACTGCATGTGCCAACTTCATGGCCAGCTGGATTCCGCCCAAGGCTGCCTTGCGCCGCACCTTGGTTCAATCTGACATTGCCCATGCCAATGTCCCTGCCCGCAATCAGCTGCCATGCCTTTTCCGCACAAGCTCCGCGCCGCTGCCGCCGCACACTGTCTTGGCCTGGTTTTCCCCCTTGTCCGAGTCAGCCCATATTTCCCTCGTGCCATCACTTGCATTTCCTTTCCTATAGCCTCGCCTTGGCTATTGAAAGCCTTTGCCGATAACCCACATTTCCGTCTTACCTTAGCTTAGCCCGCATTTAGCTGTCACGACCCATAAGTGCCATGCCCACTGTTTCGCGCGCATGCCCACGCCATGCCGCCCGACCTTTGCCGAATGCTGCCTTGTCAAGCCCTTCCAAGCAAACCTTGCCCGCACCAAGGTCTTGGCCTTGCTTGCCCATTCCAGCCCGTCGACCCACTAATATTGGCGCGCATGCCGTACCATGCTGCCGCCTGTCCTTTGCCGATGCTGCCTTGTCAAGCCCTTCCAAGCGAACCTTGCCCATGCTAAGGTCTTGGCCTTTACTTGCACATTCCAGCCTATCGACCCACCATCCATTGGCGCGCATGCCATACCATGCTGCCGCCCGTCCTTTGTCGATGTTCAAAGTTAGGGTCCTAACAGTAGGTGTTACAGGGTCAATTTTCGCAAAAATAGACACTGCACGGCAGCAGCTCACAGCCACTTCAGCCTTCACTTTTCGCACACACACACAGAGTCTGACTTAGGATTTTCAGACTTTAGCCAAACTAAGAACACACACAGAATTTACGGGTAAAACCCAACCTTTATCAATTTTCGCAGAATATAAAAAGGACACTCTTTTTAGACTTGGCTCACATATGTAATGCTACCTGCCTTCTCCACAGGCGGAGATACAATCTATATAAAGGGGGTGCCAATGGCAGTTACAAAGGGACAATTACAAAGGGGCAATTTCTACCATGTGCCATGCACATGACTTAGGTGGTTCCGGGCAGTTGCTACCATGTCTTCCACTTTGTAGCCAACAGCCCATGATCTTAGATCATGTCTTCAACTTCCAGCACATGTCCTTGACACCACTTAGTCACATGCCATGCACGATGGCCTCTAGCCTTGCCCACGTATTCTTTGTCTCCAGCCCCGCTTTGCCTTGGACCTTGCCTCCCCCTTAATTCCATAGCCACGCCCTGCTATGAATTAAGTCGTCCCACCGATCCGTGCATGCCTTTGCCACGCTTTTCCTTGGACCTTGCCTCGCCCTTAATTTCATAGCCACGCCGTGCTATGAATCAAGTCGTCCCACTAATCCGCGCATACCTTTGCCCGGCTTTGCCTTGGACCTTGCCTAGCCCTCAATTTCATAGCCACACCTTGCAATAAATTAAGTCGTCCCACAGATCCGCGCATGCCTTGCCATGCTTCCATTTGCCATACCTGATGCCCACGAACCAAGGCCGCCTTGCCAAACACTCCAGCTGCCATGTCTAGCTGCTTGCCTAAGCCCCTCACCAACTTAGACACACACCCATCCTTGTACATTGCTTGTCAATGCTTCAGCGAAGCCATGTCAAGGGGCAATGCACAAGCCCTCAACATGAATTTTACTGACATCCGTCAAGTCAATATTTGGGGTCATAACAAACCACCCCCACCAATTGAACTCGACGCCCTCGTCGAGGTTAATCTCAAATAGCCCTCGATTTGATCTTCGAACGGACCACCATATTTCGCAACCAAGGTTCTATCCAGCAATACCATGTTGCCCTCGATCTAGTACCGTCGCACAGTACCTTCCTTCGCATGATTCATTGTCTTTATGTACAATGGATCATTCATTGCATCTGGCTTGAATTTACCAACAAAATCTAACTCAAGTCCCGGAGTGGAATAAACAGACAAATACTTCCTCCTCATGAGCCGAATACCCTTGTCTTGCTTCATTCAACTTTCTTAATTCAAAGGCCACAGGATGACCTTCTTGAACCAGCACGCCTCCAACAGCCTTGTTGGATGTATCAGTATGCACTTCAAAAAGTAACTCAAACTCAGCAAGCCGCAAGATTGGTTCTGAGGCAATGGCTTCTTTCGACACACCAAATGCAGCCCAGCATTTTCCCGACCAATTCCCTTTAACGTTCTTCAACACATCCGTCAAAGGAACAGCTTTCTTTGAGTAACCAGCAATGAATTTCTGATAATAATTAGCCAACCCAAGGAAAGATCTCAATTCTTTCACAACTTTCGGCACCTGCAATTCCCCAATGACCTGCACTTTCTTCGGGTCCATCCGCTCTTGATTCTGGCTCACCAAGTGCCCATGAAATTTGATCTTTCCTGCCTAGAAAATCCACACTTCTCATACAGCTTGCATTCCCTCACCCAAGACAGCACTTTTATCAAGTGTGACATATGTTCATCCAAATTCCGACCATAGATAACAATGTCGTCAAAGTAGACAACGACAAAGTCATCTATTTACTCATACAGCCCGTCATTCATGAGGTTGCAAAATGTAGTAGGGGCATCTATCCATCCGACCGGCATAACAAGGAATTCATATGAGCCATACCTCGTAACACAAGTAGTTTTAGACTCATCACCTTCAGCTATCCGTACCTGCCAATAACCAGACCGTATATCCATCTTCATGAACCAGCATGCCTTGCTCAATTTCTCCCACAATTCAGCCAACTCTTGCACCAACGCAACATGATAGTTATTTTTCACCGTCAACTTTTTCAATGCCCTATGCGGTTGAGTAGGAAGTATCGAACCCGACATCAGCTCTATCATGTGATCAATAATCCTCCGTGGTGGCAGATTTTTAGGCAACTCTGGTGGCATCACATCAGCAAAGTCACTCAAATTTTGAGCAACGCAGTCCAACACTTTAACCTTAATATCAGGCTTCACTTCAACCCCAGCAGCAAGGAAAGTCTCACCACCCTTCTTCAACCCTTTTCCAACCAACATGGCAGAATTTAACGAGGCCTTACTTTGAATTTCTTCTCCTCCATAAGGATAAACAGCTTTCACGAAACCAGGAGCCATATCATTCATGATCATCACTCCGTTCAAGTGAGGCATTGGATCAAAGTGATGTTTCCGCATGAAGTCAATTCCGAGGATCACCTAAAACTCTTCCATTGGAATCACCATCAAATTGACCTTCCCTTTCCAATTCCCGACAGTCATAGGAATATCATAAGCCATACCCACAATGGCTTGTGCTTTGGTGTTCACAGTCTTTATGTAAGAGGGACATTTCAACACTCTCAATTGATGCTTATGCACCAAACTGGCAGAAATAAGGGTGTGAGTAGCGCCAGTATCTACCATAGCTATCACACTTTTGTCCCCAATCCTCATCTCGATGTGTATCAGCAAAGAATAAGGGTTTGTCTCGTTACTTGTAGCATTTAGCAACGAGATAAAATTCAACAATTGCGAAGGATTTACCAAGGCAACAACAACTTCTTCGCCTTCTCCATCCCGATTACTTTCTATAGCAAGCAAAGCATTTACCCGCTCCCGATTTGGACAGTCTCTAGCATGATGAGGTCCTCCGCACGTCCAGCAACCATCAGTTTTCCTGTTTGCGACGCCTTTGTTTTGAACAGCCCCATCGACAACCTTTCCCTTCTCAACGACTTCTTCTCGAACTTCTTTCCTCCATTCCCCTTTCTTCTCCACCCTTTTGTTAGGTTTTGAAGTAGGAGAAATATCCGAAAGAGTACGGGTGCTGCTATAGTCCACCAATGAATCCGCTGCAGCCATTGCACTTGGGAGATCCTTCACAGTCTGTCTCCTAAGTTCATTCTGCGCCCATGCTTGCATTCCAGAAATAAAGTTATGCAATTTGTCGTCCTTTGACACGTTTTGAACATCCAACATTAAGGAAGAGAATTCCTTAAAATAATCTCGAATAGATCCCGTTTGACGCAAGCGTTTCAAATGGTCTCTAGCAAGCCAAGATGCATTGTATGCAAGAATTGGTCCTTCATTTCTTTTCTGAGCTTCTCCCATGTATCAATTTTCGGTCTGCCCGCACTTTCATCGTCCACCATACGAGTTCTCCACCACAATTTAGCATCTCCTGTTAGGTACATGCTTGTAATTGTGACCTTCTCCGCATTTGGAACTTTGGCAGCAACAAAATATTGTTCCATGTCCCACAGAAAATTCTCCAATTCTTTTGCACTACGCGTTCCACCAAACGCCTTAGGATCAGGAATCTTTACTTTCGAGCGTTCTTCATTGCCTTGGCTTGGAGCAGCCAACACCCGTCGAAGAAGATTGATTTCGGCCTTCAAGTAGTCGACCTCCTTCTTCAGGTCTTCAACTACGCCATCCGTTGATTCACAACTTTGTTGGATCCCATCACGAAACTGATCTGCTCCATCCTTTTGACGGTAAATCTCTGTTATAAGATCTGCCATATCCAAAGGATCATCGGTCACGCCGATTAGCGCCTCCAACCATTACATTCTATCACGTATGTTTGAAGTAGACCCACCCGCCATGATCAAGAGTTACAACCAAAAAGCTCTGATACCAATTGTAATAGGGTCAATTTTTCGCAAAAATAGACACTGCACGGCAGCAGCTCACAGCCACTTCAGCCTTCACTTTTCGCACACACACACAGTCTGACTTAGGATTTTCAGACTTTAGACAAACTAAGAACACACACAGAATTTACGGGTAAAACCCAACCTTTATTAATTCTCGCAGAATATACAGTCACTCTTTTTACACTTGGCTCACATATGTAATGCTACTTACCTTCTCCACAGGCGGAGATACAATTAAAGGGGCTGCCAATGGCAGTTACAAAGGGACAATTACAAAGGGGCAGTTTCTACAATGTGCCATGCACATTCCTTAGGTGGTTCCGGGTAGTTGCTACCATGTCTTCCTCTTTGTAGCCAACAGCCCATGATCTTAGATCATGTCTTCAACTTCCAGCACATGTCCTTGACACCACTTAGTCACATGCCATGCACGATGGCCTCTAGCCTTGCCCACGTTTTCTTTGTCTCCAGCCCCGCTTTGCCTTGGTCCTTGCCTCGCCCTTTATTCCATAGCCACGCCCTGCTATGAATTAAGTCCTCCCACCGATCCGCGCATGCCTTGCCCCGTTTTGCCTTGGACCTTGCCTCGCCCTTAATTTCATAGCCGCTCCCGGCTATGAATCAAGTCGTCCCACTGATCCGCGCATACCTTTGCCCGGCTTTGCCTTGGACCTTGCCTAGCCCTCAATTTCATAGCCACGCCTTGCTATAAATTAAGTCGTCCCACAGATCCGCGCATGCCTTGCCATGCTTCCATTTGCCATAGCTGATGCCCACGAACCAAGGCCGCCTTGCCAACACTCCAGCTGCCTTGTCTAGCTGTGTTGCCTAAGCCCATCACCAACTTAGACACACACCCAGCCTTGTACATTGCTTGTCAATGCTTCAGCGAAGCCATGTCAAGGGGCAATGCACAAGCCCTCAACATGAATTTGCCCGATATCCGTCAAGTCAATATTTGGAATCGTAGCAGTAGGCCACTATCCTACCATCGAAAGTTGATAAGGCAGACATTTGAATGATGCGTCGCCGGCACGATGGCCGTGTGATCCGTCGAGTTATCATACTTATCGCAGCAATGGGCGGAGCCCGCATCGACCTTTTATCTAATAAATGCATCCCTTCCAGAAGTCGGGGTTTGTTGCACGTATTATCTCTAGAATTACTACGGTTATCCGAGTAGTAGATACCATCAAACAAACTACTTAATGAGCCATTCGCAGTTTCTTAGTCTGAATTTGTTCATACTTACACATGCATGGCTTAATCTTTGAGACAAGCATATGACTACTGGCAGGATCAACCAGGTAGCATTCCTCATTGACGCCGGCGTCGCATGAGTGTGGCCGACCCAAAAGGGCACGGCGAAGTCCAAGGCGAGCACGATCGTCATTTGTAAGGAGCATTCTTTGGGCAGAGAAGCCAATGAAGGCCCCGTTGTCACACTCCGCCCTTTTATAAGAGGTTATGCCACGCAGGCGATGACTGGGCGACAGGAAGGCGATGATTTGGCGCACGCATGGCATCCTTTTCTAGCAAAGTCTAGATCTTTCCACGAGTAGAAGACTCTAGACCAATCTTGTACATTAGATATTTGTAGAGACTTGTAGAATATTCTAGGTCTTTGATCTTAGCCATTCATTCAAATAGATCTTAGCCGTTGGTTAGGGACTCTAGTAGCTATAAATATTCTAGCATTTGGCATTCGCCATTATAGTAGAAATAGAAGAAAACAACCAAGCAATCCAACACATTTGTACAAAGCTCTCTTGTTTAATCCAAAGCTTTCTCGCAAGCTTCTCTTCTTAGCTTCTTTTAGCTTTGTAGTGGTGTTAGTTCGGGGAAAGGCTGACTTAGCACATCGCAGGGGCGAATACTGACTAAGGCCGCACAAAAGATAGCTAGGGAGTGATCCGGTCCGTGATAGTTGCTATTAGAGCAACGCTACGAAAGGGTTCGTGGGTTAGCTTGGGCACATACACGACATGGCTAGCGGTGGCGAGGAGCAAGTTCGCAAGGGTCGCGAGGAGGAGCGCACCATCCCACCAACACATAAGGGAGGTAAGTCTCGTGACGTTCTTGCTAGTTTTGAAGCTCGTTTAGTTAAGCTTGAGATAGCTATGGCGGACACGAAAGAGAGGTTGGATCTCACAGAGCAAACCTTAGAAGAGTACGCCAAGAAGGTTGACACCTCGTTGGATACTTTCCAAGAAAGGATTGATGTTGCTGCGGCAGAGTTAGCCAACGAGAATAGCTTGTTTCAAGGCAAAGTGTATCAAGCCTTGGCAGATTTGAGAGAGGACGTTAATGGAGCCAAGTTAAGCTTGGAGGCATCCAAGGCTGCTGTGGAGGAAACAAAGGCCGACTGGGCTATGTGCAGAAGTGCTTTCATGGCAAAAGAGGCTGCCTCGACATCAAGCGTGCAAGCCCGAGACACTGCCCGTGCCTTAGACTTTCCAAAGCCAAAGGAATATGATGGAGCTCGGCACGCAGTAGTCATAGACAAATACCTTTGGAATATAGAGTGCTACTTCGAGGCGCTCAACCTAACAGGATTAGCCCAGGTACATACAGCCACCTTACATTTTACCGACATGGCTGCACTTTGGTGGCGCAGGAAACGAGCCGACATTGATTGAGGGCTAGTCGTCATTGACACTTTGGAAACCCTAAAGAAAGAACTCAAGGAGGAGTTCTACCCGGTGCACGTAAGCCGCGAGGGTAGGGCGAAAATTAAGGACCTCAAGCAGGGAAATTCTATCGAGGAGTATGTCAAGGCATTCTCCAACTTAATGCTGCAAATCGACAACATGAGTGATGAGGATCTCTTATTCAACTTCTTATCCAGACTCAAACCTTGGGCGGTTCAAGAGTTAAGACGATCCAAGGCAGACGACATCTCGACGGCTCTCAAGTTAGCTGCCACATTGCAGGACTATACTAGTGCTGACAAAGGGGTTGATGTCAAGCACCAAGGCGATTCATCCAAGTCCAAGACTCAAAGGACTTGGCCGGTTAAAGGTGGGGGAGCCAAGGACGGAACCCACAAGCCAACAACCCATGGAGATAAGGGGAAACAGGCCAGAGACAACAAGAAGGAGGCCAAACCAAGTGAGGGTTGCTTACTATGTCAAGGGCCACACTGGGCTAGGGACTGCCCACAACGTAAAGTCATGGGCGCAATGTTGGAACAACAGGAGCATGGAAATGAAGCTACCATGGGGTGTCTTAAGCTGCTTAGTGCATTGAACGTTAAGCCCACTCCTCACCAGCGGGTGACAGGAGTCTCATGTACGTGTAGGGGCACGTCAACAACAAGGTTGCCCACTTAATGATTGATACGGGCGCCACTCACAACTTCATGACTCCAACCGAGCGGAACGATTGGGACTCAAGGTGACAAACTCCAAGGGTTGGCTCAAGACTGTAAATGCTGATGCCAGACCCGTGGATGGCGTAGCGAAAGGGACTGAGATGAAGCTAGGAAACTGGTCAGGTAAGGTGGATTTCTCGGTGGCACCAATAGACGATTTCTCCATTGTTCTAGGGATGGAGTTCCTTCGGCAGTTCAATGCTGTCCCGTTCCCTAGATTCAACATGTTAATGATCTTGGAAGGGGAACCATACATGGTCCCAACTATTGCCCCTCCCAAGATATTCAAATCTCCCCAACTTAGTGCCATGCAGCTGGCCAAGGGACTCAAACGTGGGGAGGAGACATGGTTAGCCGTTCTTCAGCAAGAGAAAGAAAGGGGAGTTGATGGTGATATCCCCGCTTGCATCAAGAACATGTTGGAAGAGTTCAAGGACGTGATGCCACCCGAGTTGCCCCGTAAGCCGCCACCCCAGGCGTGGGGTGGATCACAAGATCGAGTTGGAGCCAGGGGCTAAGCCACCAGTCAAAGCACCCTACCGGATGGCGCTACCAGAACTGGAGAAGATGCGAAAACAGTTGGGGGAATTGTTGGAGATGGGCTTCATCCAACCTTCCAAGGCACCGTATGGTTCTCCGGTGCTATTCCAACGCAAGGCGGACGGATCGCAGCGACTTTGCATAGACTACCTGGCTCTCAATAAGGTAACAATCAAAACAAGTATCCAATTAATCTTATTTCTGACCTTTTTGATCAATTAGGGAAGGCCAAGTATTACACAAAGCTTGACATAAGATCGGTGTACTATCAAGTGCGCATAGACGAAGGGGACGAGGGCAAGACAACTTGTGTCACTCGATATGGGGCGTTTGAATTCTTGGTGATGCCCTTTGGCCTAAAAAATGCGCCAGCCACATTTTGCACTCTCATGAACGAAATCCTTCATCCCTACTTGGACCGGTTCGTGGTGGTCTACTTGGACGATATAGTCATATATAGCAACACCTTGGAGGAGCATGTGGAACATGTGCGGACCGTTCTCAAGACTTTGCGGGACAATGAGCTTTACGTAAAGAACGAGAAGTGCTCATTTGCCAAGGAAGAGGTGCACTTCCTAGGCCATGTTATCAAAGGCGGCAAACTCATGATGGATACAAAGAAGATCCGGGCGATCGAGGAATGGGACTGACCTACTCAAAAAGAAGAAGGCTTGGGAATGGGAAGACCAGTGCCAACGTGCCTTTGATATACTGAAGAAGGCAGTGACAGAGGAACCAGTGTTGGCACTACCTGAATGCACCAAGGCGTATGAGCTTCACACATATGCCTCTGACTTTTCCATAGGGGCGTGCTTATGCAAGAGGGATATCTAATTGCTTATGAAAGTCCCAAGCTTAATGACACCAAGAGGCACTATACTGTGCAGGAGAAAGAGATGACTGCAGTGGTGCATTGCTTGCGAGTTTGCGAGACTACTTGCTCGGGGCAAAGTTCGTGGTGCGCACGGACAATGTGGCGACAAGTTACTTCCAAACACAGAAGAAACTCAGCCCTAAGTAAGCAAGATGGCAAGACTTCCTGGCCGAGTTCGACTATATGATGGAGCACAGACCGGGCAAGGCCAACTTTGTGGCGGATGCACTAAGCCGCAGGGAAGAATTGGCGGCAATGTCAAGAGTTTAGGTGGAGCTCTTGGATCTTATTAAGGAGGGCATGGCGCATGATCCTTTAGCCAAGCAACTCGTGCAAATGGCTAAAGAAGGAAAAACTAAATAATTTTGGGTCGAAGGAGACTTGTTGCGCACCACGGAGCAACGGATTTATGTGCCCAAATGGGAGAGGTTGCGCAAGAGTATCATTCAGGAGTGCCATGACACCCGATGGGCGGGTCATCCAGGACAAAAGCGCACTCAGGCAATGGTAGAGGCTAACTACTATTGGCCTCGCATGCGGGACGACATCGAGTTATACGTCAAGACTTGTCTTGTGTGCCAACAGGACAAGGTGGAGCAACGGGCACCCGCAGGACTTTTGGAGCCTTTACCCATACCTCAATGTCCATGGGAGAGTGTTAGCATGGACTTTATCTCCACTTTGCCCACATCCGACGTCAAAGGTAGTATCATGGTTGTGGTGGATCGGTTCTCAAAATATGCTTCCTTCATGGCTGCTACGAAGGACTGCACAGCACCAGAGGCGCCTCAACTATTTTTCCAAGGTGTGGTGAAGTATTGGGGCTTGCCTCAAGTTATCATCAGTGATCGACACCCCCGCTTCACGGGCAAGTTTTGGACGGAGTTATTTCACTTAATGTGGTCTTATCTACACTTTTCCACCAGCTTCCATCCACAAACTGACGGACAAACGGAGCGGGCAAACACACTTTTGGAGCTATATTTGAGGCACTATGTGAGTGCCAACCAACGAGATTGGGCCAAGTTACTTGATGTTGCCCAATTCTCTTACAATTTGCAACGGAGTGAGGCTACTGGCAAGAGCCCATTCGAGCTTGCAACCGGACAGCAACCCTAGACACCACATGGACTTGTCAACAAGTATTCTGGGAAGAGTCCAGCGGCGTTCAAGACTGCAAAAACGTGGCACGAGCAAACGGACTTAGCTCGGGCATATCTTGACAAAGCCTCTAAGAAAATGAAGAAGTGGGTTGACAAGAAGAGGAGGCACTTAGAAATCAACGTGGTCGAGCAACAAAAGAGGCTACACGGGTTGCAAAAGGGGATAGTTCGGCGTTACGAGGGACCACTCCCCACCTTGCCAAGGTGGGAAAGGCTTCTTATCGGGTGGAACTGCCATCCAAACTCAAGTTACATCCTGTCTTCCATGTGAGTTGTCTTAAGCCATACCACGCAGACATGGAAGACCCATTACGGAACGAGTCACATCGGGCACCGCCGGCCATTACAACATCATTTGACAAGGAAGTTGGAAGCATCATGGCTGACCGGGTAATTCGGCAATGGTTCAGGGAAACTTTGCACGAGTACCTTATCAAGTGGAAAGGGCTAACGGAAAGCGAGGCAAGTTGGGATCTAAAGGAAGCCCTTTGGCAATTTGAAAATCAAATCCGGGTTCCAGGAAGAGTCGACGAGGGCATCGACACAATAGGTGAGGGAGGTTGTCACACTCCGCCCTTTTATAAGAGGTTATGCCACGCAGGCGATGACTGGGCGACACGAAGGCGATGATTTGGCGCACGCATGGCATCCTTTTCTAGCCAAGTCTAGATCTTTCCACAAATGGAAGACTCCAGACCCATCTTGTATATAAAATATTTGTAGAGACTTGTAGAATATTCTAGGTCTTCGATCTTAGCGATTCATTCAAATAGATCTTAGCCATTGGTTAGAGACTCTAGCAACTATAAATAGGCTAGAATTTGGCATTTGCCATCATAGAAGAAATAGAAGAAAACAACCAAGCAATCCAACACATTTGTACAAAGCTCTCTAGTGTAATACAAAGCTTTCTCACAAGCTTCTCTTCTTAGCTTCTCTTAGCTTTGTTATGGTGTTAGTTCAGGGAAAGGCTGACTTAGCACATCACAGGGGAGAATACTGACAAAGGCCGCACGGAAGATAGCTAGGGAGTTATCGGGTCCGTGACACCGTGCCCATTGCGTTTACCGAATTCGAGATCCCAAGCATGCTAAGTCACCAAGCCATCGCAAGGCAAAGCTAGGGACCTGGGACACAACTGCATCTTTTGGTTCACCCCGCACGTCGAACGCGAGGGAAGAAAGGCGACCGATTGTGCTTGATAATGCCTTGGCATTAGGTATGCAACACAGAAAACCGACGTTGAATAAGCCTAATTTGCGCTTGTTACATGACTGAGATGGCATGCGAGCTAGGACGTCGCTGCTCGAGCAAGGATCCAACCTAGCCACACAAGCCGAACACCACTCATGTGCCGCACGTACACTTGCCTCGCCGATACAAAGCCAACACCAGCCCCAACACGTGACGCGCAGCCATGTGTTGTTGCCGATGCAAACATTGCAAAGCCAAGACAAGCCCCGCAAAGCACGAATAGGGGGTTTGAACAATGCCTGACACAACCCACAACAACCGATGGCAAACAGCAACTTACTAAGCTTCACCCCGTGCGCACGGCACCTTGCGGCGCTACTTGCACGATGCTTTGCCATTTTGTTGCCAACAGCCATCAGCCTCCACGAGCAATGTTGCCTCCTGATGTTGCCTGCAACAACCGATGGCAATCGGCAACTTACTAAGCTTCGCCCCGTGCGCACGGCACCTTGCGGCGCTACTTGCACGATGCTTTGCCACTTTGTTGCCAAAAGCCATCAGCCGCCACTAGCGATGTCGCCTCCTGATGTTTCCCGCAACAATCGATGGCAATCGGCAACTTACTAATCTTCGCCCCATGCGCACGGCACCTTGCGACGCTACTTGCACGATGCTTTGCCATTTTTTGCCAAAAGCCATCAGCCGCCACGAGCGATGTCACCTCCCGATGTTGCCCGCAAAAATCGATGGCAATCGGCAACTTACTAAGCTTCGCCCCGTGCGCACGGCACCTTGCGGCGCTACTTGCACGATGCTCCGCCATTCGTAGTCAAAAGCCATAAGCCGCCACAGAGGGGGGTTTACAGCCACACCCCACAACAATCGATGGCAATAGGAAACTTACTAAGCTTCGCCCCATGCGCACGGCACCTTGCGGCGCTACTTGCGCGACGCTCCGCCGTTCCATTGCCGAAAGCCATCAACCGCCATGAGCGATGTTGCCCGCAACAACCGATGGCAATCGACATCTACTAAGCTTCGCCCTATGCGCACGGCACCTTGCTGCGCTACTTGCACGACGCTCCGCCGTTCGTTGTCGAAAGCCATCAGCCGCCACGAGAGATTCCAGACACAACCCACAAAAACCGATGGAAATCAACAACAACTTACTAAGCTTCGCCCCCGCACGGCACCTTACGGCACTACTCACGACACTTTGCCATTCTGTTGTCAAAAGCCATCAGCCGCCACGAGCGATGTCGCCTCCCGATTTTGTCTGCAACATCCAATGGCGATCAACAAGTACTAAGATTCACCCCATGCGCACTGCACCTTGTCGCTCTACTTGCATGTCGCTCAACCGTTCATTGCCAAAAGCCAATGTTTACCACGAGTGGTGCCACCACCAGGCGTACAACGAGCCCACACGAGTACTTGCCGACACGGTTTGGGGACATAGAGGACGTAGCACGGACAAGCCGTGCATGCCCCCAATGCCCACGCCCCATGCCAGCGTCCCCATGCATGCGTCCCCCTTCCTGGCAGCAAGCACCTGAGGTGCCTCTCAACACCTCTACCCCCCTTATGTATACTTAAAAAAAAAACCCAAGTTTCAGGAGTAGACATGTTTTGGCCAGAGAATCATAATAGACATGTACAACACCAAATAACACAAACCAAAGTACAACTTGGCTAATATATTCACAAATGACTATTAAACATTGTAAATGATATTTTTTACGAAAGATTAATATTTTTTAAAAATATTTTTATTCAAAAACGAAAAATACTTAATAAAATACAAAAAAATATGAAAGTTATTATAAAAATAGAAAAAATGGCGGAGAAAAATTCTAATACAACTTGTAATAGTATAACATATAAAAGAGTGAATATTTTTGTTAAAAAGTGACATAAAAATAATTTAAAATAACAAAAATGCATAAAAATTACTTAAAAATATATTAAAAATAGGAAAAATATATAATATTATTATAAAAGCGCATAGATGACCAACCGCCAATAAGCACGAGGCACCTCCATTGTCGCAACCACAACAAGTGATTCCGATTTGAAAAAACCGTCGCCAACCACAAAGCGTCGACCAACCGTCGCCGGTGGATACCGCTCAAGCCACCGCGACTTTCCACCACGGCCACCAACGACCACTAACATCATTGCGCTTGGCGTGTTGCCCAACCACAACAAGTGATTAGGATTTGAAGAAACCATCTCCAACCACCAAGCGTCGACCCGCCGTCGCCCGACGCTACCGCTCGAACCACCCCGACTTTCCACCACCGCCGTCAACGACCACCAACATCATTGCACTTGACATGTTTCTAAGCATTGGTTAGCAATAGATGTGGTGCGACGTGGTGAGGCTAGGAGCGACGTGGTGCGGTGTCGTGCCATGGCCACGTCCTGACACGTACCATGGCCATGTCCTGACAGGTCCTGACATGTACCATGACCATATCCAACCATGTCCTGCGACGTTCTGACACGTACCATGGCCATGGCCTGACACGTCCTGACACGTGCCATGACCATATCCTGCCATGTCCTGCGACGTCCTGACACGTACCGTGGCCATGGCCTGACACGTCATGACACGTACCATGACCATATCGTGCCATGTCCTGCGACGTCCTGAATCGTGCCATGGCCACGTCCTGGCGCATCCTGACACGTACCATGGCCATATCCTGCTGTCACGGGGTCGATTTTGGCCAACTCCAAAACCACGGCCATGCGGCAGTCAAGCCCCGCCTGACTCAGCCTTTCCCCAAAATTTGCCAATCGTGCACAAGTTTAGCCTTAGACGAAATTTAGGCAGCCAAAACAGATTTTAAAGAGACAAGCATATAAGGGACAAATTTCCCAACCTTTGCATTAATATGGAAAATATACAAAGGACCCTCCCTTGACAAAGAACACAATCCGTTCTTATGCCAACACTAAGAATCGCCTATGCCAAACCTTAGCCCCCTTTTGGAAACTAGAAACCCTCACGTTCCTTTCGTGTTTCCCATAAAGAAATTCCCTTGAACTTTCCTTGCTCCTATCTGTCTAAGCCGAGTTCCTATTTATAGAACATAGGAACCCTTCACTTGGCAGCACATGCACATTGTCGTCTAACAGCCTTCTCCCACTAAGCTAAACACGTTCCTAACTTGTAGCTGACATCCACAGCCACTTAGGATCCACTACTCACGAAATGGGGCATTATGCAAGCATTACCAGATAATGTGGGTAGTGGGAGATCATTCTACAAACAAGGTAACTGCCGCCAACCGCTCATGTGCGCTGCATGTGCCAACTTCATGGCCAGCTGAATTCCGCCCAAGGCTGCCTTGCGCCGCACCTTGGTTCAATCTGACATTGCCCATGCCAATGTCCCTGCCGCAATCAGCTGCCATGCCTTTTCCGCACAAGCTCGGCGCCGCTGCCGCCGCACACTGTCTTGGCCTGGTTTTCCACCTTGTCCGAGTCAGCCCATATTTCCCTTGTGCCATCACTTGCATTTCCTTTCCTATAGCCTTGGCTTGGCTATTGAAAGCCTTTGCCGACAACCCGCATTTCCGTTTCACCTTAGCTTAGCCCGCATTTAGCTGTCATGACCCATAAGTGCCATGCCCACTGTTTTGCGCGCATGCCCATGCCATGCCGCACGACCTTTGCCGAATGCTGCCTTGTCTAGCCCTTCCAAGCAAACCTTGCCCGCGCCAAGGTCTTGGCCTTGCCTGCCCATTCCAGTCCGTCGACTCACTGATATTGGTGCGCATGCCGTACCATGCTGCCGCCCGTCCATTGCCTTGTCAAGCCCTTCCAAGC
>CM067326.1:37817997-37835497 GCA_034376525.1 Nicotiana benthamiana
TCAATTAGTATTCCTTGGTGCTTTCTGCGCCGGGGTTCGTTAATCACCCGGCACGCACGCGAGCGCGTGCGTCGAGGATATAGTAGAAGCCGCACGGACGGAGCCCGAAGCATCCCGGCCACACTGCTCCGCAGTTTTTAAACAAGTTCAAGGGTTTTTCGTCCTTGTAGGTTTCGACAATGATCCTTCCGCAGGTTCACCTACGGACGACTTCTCCTTTCTCTAAATGATTAAGTTCAATGGACTTCTCACGACGTCGCAGGCAGCGGACCGCCCACATCGCCGCGATATGAACATTTCACCGGATCATTCAATCGGTAGGAGTGACGGGCGGTATGTATAAAGGGCAGAGACGTAGTCAACATGAGCTGATGACTCGCGCTTACTAGGAATTCCTCGTTGAAGACCAACAATTGCAATGATCTATCCCCATCACGATGAAATTTCAAAGATTACCCGAGCCTGTCGGCCAAGGCTATATACTCGTTGAATACATCAGTGTAGCGCGCGTGCGGCCCAAAACATCTAAGGGCATCACAGACCTGTTATTGCCTCAAACTTCCACGGCCGAAAAGGCCGTAGTCCCTCTAAGAAGCTGGCCGCGAAGGGATACCTCCGCATAGCTAGTTAGCAGGCTGGGGTCTCGTTCGTTAACGAAAATAACCAGGCAAATCGCACCACCAACTAAGAACGGCCATGCACCACCACCTATAGAATCAAGAAAGAGCTCTCAGTCTGTCAATCCTTACTATGTCTGGACCTGGTAAGTTTCCCCGTGTTGAATCAAATTAAGCCCCAGGCTCCACTCCTACTGATGCCATTCTGTCAGTTCCTTTAAGTTTCAGCCTTGCGACCATACTCCCCCCGGAACCCAAAAACTTTGACTTCTCATAAGGTGTCGGCGGAGTCCTAAAAGCAAAAATCCACCGATCCCTGGTCGGCATCGTTAATGGTTGAGACTAGGACGGTATCAGACCGTCTTCGACCCCCCAACTTTCGTTCTTGATTAATGAAAACATCCTTGGAAAATGCTTTCGCATTGTTCGTCTTTCATAAATCCAAGAATTTCACCTCTGACTATGAAGTACGAATGCCCCCGACTGTCCCTGTTAATCATTACTCCGATCCCGAAGGCCAACGTAATAGGACCGAAATCCTATAGTGTTATCCCATGCTAATGTATATAGAGCGTATGCATTCTTTGAGCACTCTAATTTCTTCAAAGTAATAGCGCCGGAGGCACGCCAATTAAGGCCAGGAGCGCATCGCCAGCAGAAGGGACGAGACGGCCGGTGCACACCAAAGGCGGACCGGCCGGCCCATCCCAAAGTCCAACTACTAGCTTTTTAACTGCAACAACTTAAATATACGCTATTGGAGCTGGAATTACCGCAGCTTCTGGCACCAGCTTGCCCCCCAATGGATCCTCGTTAAGTGATTTAGATTGTACTCATTCCAATTACCAGACTCATAAAGCCCGGTATTGTTATTTATTATCACTACCTCCCCGTGTCAGGATTGGGTAATTTGCGCGCCTGCTGCCTTCCTGGGATGTGGTAGCCGTTTCTCAGGCTCTCTCTTCGGAATCGAACCCTAATTCTCTATCACCCGTCACCACCATGATAGGTGTTATAGGGTCAATTTTTCGCAAAAATAGACACTACACGGCAGCAGCTCACAGCCACTTCAGACTTCACTTTTCGCACACACACAGTCTGACTTAGATTTTTCAGACTTTAGCTAAACTAAGAACACACACAGAATTTACGGGTAAAACCCAACCTTTATTAATTCTCGCAGAATATACAAAGGACACTCTTTTTAGACTTGGCTCACATATGAAATGCTACTTGCCTTCTCCACAGGCAGAGATACAATATATATAGAGGGGCTGCCAATGGCAGTTACAAAGGGACACTTACAAAGGGGCAGTTTCTACCATGTGCCATGCACATGTCTTAGGTGGTTTCAGGCAGTTGCAACCACTTCTTCCACTTTGTAGCCAACCCGCCCATGTTCTTAGTTCATGTCTTCAACTTCCAGTACATGTCCTTCACACCACTTCATCACATGCCATGCATGATGGCTTCTAGCCTCGCCCACATTTTCCTTGTCTCTAGCCCAGCTTATCCTTGGACCTTGCCTCGCCCTTAATTCCATAGTCACGCCCTACTTTGAATTAAGTCATCCCACCGATCTGCGCATGCCTTTGTCAAGTGACATGCTTCCATTTGCCATTGCCGATGCCCACGAACCAAGGCCGCCTTGCCAACACTGCAGCTGCCTTGCCTAAGTCCATCACTAACTTAGACACACGTCCAGCCTTGTGCATTGCTTGTCAATTCTTCAATGAAGCCATGTCATGGGGCAATGCACAAGCCCTTGACATGAATTCTGCCCGACATCCATCACGCCAATATTAGGGGTCTAACAAACCACCCCACCAATTTAACTCGACGCCCTCGTCGAGGTTAATCTCAAGTAGTCTTTGATTTGATCGTCGAAGTGCCATAATGAATTCCTTTTCTCCTAAGTTGCATCTGACTCGGGCTTGCCTTTCCATTGAACTAAAAACTCTATCCGCCTATTCTTTTTGTGCATCCCAAGTATACGGTGGTCCAGAATTTTCTCATCTCTTCCTCAATCTGATTGTGTACTTGAGGAGGAGCTTTCTTGATGTTGTGCCTCTCCGGATCTTCAGGATCTCCCACATAAGGCCGCAAGTAGCTCACATGGAAAGTAGGATGAATCTTCATTCTTTCCGGCACCTTCAACCAATAAACAACTTCGCCTATCCTCTCAATCACTTTGAACGGACCATCATATCTCGCAACCAAGGTTCTATGCCTTACCCTGCTATCTATCATTTTCCAAATTTGCGGAGTAAGTCTCAGCAATACCTTGTCGCCCACTTTGAACTCTAATGGCCGCCTATGCTGATCAGCATATTTCTTCATGCGTTTATGTGCTACTTTCAAACTGTCTGCAGCTTCATCTATCATCATTTTCCTATCAAGCCCATAACGATATGCCGCAGGATATTTCCCACCAGTCTTTTGCTGTGCCATCTTCGTAGGTAGTCTTGGCTGCCTGCCCAAAACGATCTCTATTGGACTCTTCTCCATGGATGAAGACTTGTGCAAGTTGTAAGACATCTGTGCAAAATCTAATAAGTCAGCCCAATTTCGTTGACTCGCAGTCACGAAATGCCTCAAGTACTATTCTAGCAGATGATTGATTCGTTCGGTTTTGCCATCTGTTTGGGGATGATTCGCCGTTGAAAATTTCAGATTTGTACCCAGCATGTTGAACAAATAAGTCCAAAACCTGCCTGTGAACCTTGCATCCCGATCACTAACAACATCTTCAGGCATACCGAAATGTTTTACCACATGCTTAAAAAACAATTCTGCCGCAACTTTAGAGGGACATTCCGTTGGAACAGCTATAAAGACAGCATATTTAGAAAACCTGTCAACCACTACCACAATCGAAGATAACCATCTACCTTAGGAAACCCGCTGATAAAATCCATTGAAACGGATTGCCACGTCTCTTCGGGAATTGGCAAAGGTTGCAACAACCCCGCTTCTTTCTTCCGTTCAGTTTTATCAAGCTGACAAACAAGACAACTTTTCACATAAGCTTCAACGTCCTGTTTCATCTGTGGCCAGAAATAACATCGCGACAGCAGCGCCATCGTCCTTTTAACGCCTGGATGACCAGCCCAAAGTGTACCATGCGTCTCTTTCAATAGCTCACGACGCAGTCCGTCACCAAGTGGTACCACGATCCTCCCCCCTTTGAAATAGAGAAGATCGTCCTCAATCCAGTACCGTCGCGCAGTACCTTCCCCCACATGATTCATTGTCTTTATGTACAATGGATCATTCGTAGTAGCCGACTAGATTTTATCAACAAAATCTGACTCAAGTCTCGTAGTGGAATAAACAGCAGCAAAGACTTCCTTTCGACTCAAGGCATCCACAACTTGGTTGTGCTTTCTTGGCTTATGCTCCCATAGAAAATCATATTCAGCTAAGAAGCCATCAGCCGCCACGAGAGATTCCAGACACAACCCAAAACAGCCGATGGCAATCAACAACAACTTACTAAGCTTCGCCCCATGCGCACGGCACCTTGCGGTGCTACTTGCACGGCGCTTTGCCGTTCTGTTGTCAAAAGCCATCAGCCGCCACGAGCGATGTCACCTCCCGATTTTGCCCGCAACATTCAATGGCGATCAACAAGTACTAAGCTTCCCCGCATGCGCACGGCACCTTGCGGTGCTACTTGCATGACGCTCCACCGTTCATTGCCAAAAGCCAATGTTTGCCATGAGCGGCGCCGCCACCAGGCGTACTACGAGCCCACACGAGTACTTACCGGCACAGTTTGGGGACATCGATGACGTAGCACGGACAAGCCGTGCATGCCCCCAATGCCCACGCCCCATGCCAGCGTCCCCCATGCATACCCGCCCCTTCCTAGCAGCAAGCACCAGAGGTGCCTCTCAACACCTCTACCCCCCTTATATATACTTAAAAAAACCCAAGTTTCAGGAGTACACATGTTTTGGCCAGAGAATCATAATAGACATGTACAACACCAAATAGCACAAAAAAATGTACAACTTGGCTAAGATATTCACAAATGACTTTTGAACATTGTAAATGATATTTGTTACGAAAGATTAATATTTTTTTGAAAATATTTTTACTCAAAAACGAAAAATACTTAATAAAATACTAAGAAATATGAAAATTATTATAAAAATAGAAAAAATGATGGAGAAAAATTTCAATTCAACTTGTAATAGTCTAACATATAAAAGAGTAAATATTTTTATTAAAAAGTGACATAAAAATAAATTAAAATAACAAAAAATGCATAAAAATTACTAAAAAATATATTAAAAATAGGAAAAATACATAATATTATTATAAAAGCGTATAGATGACCAATCGCCAATAAGCACGAGGCACCTCCATTGTCGCAACAACAACAAGTGATTCCGATTTGAAAAAACCGCCGCCAACAACAAAGCGTTGACCAACCGTCGCCGGTGGATACCGCTCGAGCCACCGCGACTTTCCACCACCGCCACCAACGACCACCAACATCATTGTGCTTGACGTGTTGCCCAACCACAACAAGTGATTAGGATTTGAAGAAACCGCCGCCAACCACCAAGCGTCGACCGGCCGTCGCCCGACGCTACCGCTCGAACCACCCTGACTTTCCACCACCGTCTCCAACGACCACCAACATCATTGCGCTTGACATGTTGTTAAGCATTGGTTAGAAATAGACGTGGTGTGACATGGTGCAGCTTGGAGCGACGTGGTGCAATGTCGTGCCATGGCCACGTCCTAAAACGTACCATGGCCATGTCTTGACACGTCCTGACACGTACCATGACCATATCCTGCCATGTCCAGCGACGTCCTGACACGTACCATGGCCATGGCCTTACACATCATGACACGTACCATGACCATATCCTGCCATGTCCTACGACGTCCTGAATCGTGCCATGGCCACGTCTTGACGCGTCCTGACACGTACCATGGCCATATCCTGCCATGTCCTGCGACGTCCTGACTCGTTCCATGACCACGCCCTGCCACGCCTTGACGCGTGCGATGGCTATGTCATGCGACGTCCTGACTCGTGCCATGGCCATGCCCTGCCACGTCCCGATGCTTGCCATGGCAATGTCTTGACGCGTCCTGACACGTACTATGGCCATATCCTGCCATGTCCTACAACGTCCTGACTCGTGCTATGGCCACGCCCTGCCATGTCCTGGCGCGTCCTGACACGTGCCATGGACATGTCCTGACACGTCCTGCAACGTCCCGACTCGTGCCATGGTCACGCCCTGCCATGTCCTGCGACGTCCCGACTCGTGCCATGGCCACGGCCTGCCATGTCTTGACACGTCCTGACACGTGCCATGACCATGTCCTGACACGTCCTGCGACGTCCCGACTCGTGCCATGGCCACGCCAGACCATGTCCGGCGACGTGCCATGGCCATGTCTTGATGCGTCCTGACACGTGCCATGGCCATGTCCTGATGCGCCCTGACACGTGCCATGGCCATGTCTTGACGCGTCCTGCGATGTCCTGACTCTTGCCATGGCCACGCCCTGCCATGTCGTGCGACATGATGAATCATGCCATGGCGACACCCTACCATGTCCTGACGTGTCTTGACACGTGCCACTGCCATGTCAAGACGCGTCCTGACACGTACCATGGCTATGTCCAAACTCGTCCTGCGACGTCCTGACTCGTGCCATGGCAATGTCCTGACTCATCCTGCGACGTCCTGACTCATGCCATGGCCATGTCCTGACTCGTCCTGCGACGTCCTGACTCATGCCATGGCGACACCCTACCATATCATGCGACGTCACGACATGTCCCGACCCGTGTCCTGCTATGTCCTGCGACGTTTTAACACGTCTTGGCCTGTGCCATGGCCATACCCTGCCATTTCGTGGGACGTCCTAACTCATGGCATGGCCACGCCTTGCGCTCATTGCATTGGCCTTGGCCTCTCAAGAAACACCCCGAAAAACCTTGGCATAGGCCTCGACCTCTCAAGAGACACCCTGAAAAGCCTATAGTAGTGTAACGTGGTTTGGTATTTCCCTCGACATGACTAAGTGTCAAGTCACATTGTCCACTTAATGCACAAATAGTATACGTTCTTGAGGACTTGTTCGATTTTTCCAACACTTAGTATAAGATAGCATCAAGGTAGGAGTGAACCTCTTATCGGAAAAGTTAGAAAATGATTGGATTGGAGGGGGAGGGATGAATCGGAGCGACAAAGGGCTGAATCTCAGTGGATCGTGGCAGCAAGGCCACTCTGCCACTTACAATACCCCGTCGCGTATTTAAGTCGTCTGCAAGGGACTCTACCCGCCGCTCGATGGAAATTGTACTTCAGGCGGCCACCACGGCTCTTCTGCCGCGATGACTTAGCCAACGACACGTGCCCTTGGGAGCCAAAGGCCCCTGCTGCGGGTCGGCAAGCGGACTGCGGGCGCATGCATCGCTTCTAGCCCGGATTCTGACTTAGAGGCGTTCAGTCATAATCCAGTGCACGGTAGCTTCACGTCACTGGCTTTTCAACCAAGCGCAATGACCAATTGTGCGAATCAACGGTTCCTCTCATACTTGGTTGAATTACTACTGCGACACTGTCATCAGTAGGGTAATACTAACCTGTCTCACGACGGTCTAAACCAAGCTCACGTTCTCTATTTGTGGGTGAACAATCCAGCACTGGGTGAATTCTGCTTCACAATGATAGGAATAGCCGACATCGAAGGATCAAAAAGCGACGTCGTTATGAACGATTGGCTGCCACTAGCCAGTTATCCCTGCCACAAGCCACAAACCACTGTCCTGCCGTCTTAATCAACCAACACCGTTTTGTGGGATCTAGGTTAGCGCGCTGTTTTGCACTGTAACCCGGCTTCCGGTTCATCCCGCATCGCCAGTTCTGCTTACAAAAATGGCCCACTTGGAGCTCTTAATTTCGTGGCTCGGCTCAACAAATAGCCGCCGTCCTACCTATTTAAAGTTTGAATATAGGTTGAGGGCGTTGCACCCCCGATGCCTCTAATCATTGGCTTTACCTGATAGAAATCGCACGCGAGCTCCAGCTATCCCGAGGAAAACTTTGGAGGAAACCAGCTACTAGATGGTTCGATTAGTCTTTCGCCCCTATACCCAAGTCAGATGAACGATTTGCACGTCAGTATCTCTGCGGGCCTCCACCAGAGTTTCCTCTGGCTTCGCCCCGCTCAGGTATAGTTCACCATCTTTCGGGTACCAATAGGTATGCTCACACTCGAACCCTTCATAGAAGATCAAGGTCGGTCAACGGTGCATCCTTCAGGGGGATCCCACCAATCGGCTTCATTACGCCATACGGGTTTACTCGCCTGTTGACTCGCACACATGTCAGACTCCTTGGTCTGTGTTTCAAAACGAGTGGAATGGGGAGCCCACGGGCCAGCGTCTGGAGCGCACAGATACCGAAGCACGCCAGAAGCGTGCGCTGCCTACCACAATCAAGGAGATGACGTTCCACGAGCATATCAAAAGCCCGGGCTTTGGCCGCCCTCCCAATCCACGCTGGTCCACGCCCCGAGTCGATTGCCGGAGCGGCTCAACACCATTCCACATCCGACCAGGGCGCATCGCTGGCCCCCATCCACTTCCATCCCAACAATTTCAAGAACTCATTGACTCTCTTTCAAAAGTCTTTTTCATCTTTCCCTCGCGGTACTTGTTCGCTATCGGTCTCTCACCCGTATTTAGCCTTGGACAGAATTCACCGCCCGATTTGGGCTGCATTCCCAAACAACCCAAATCGTAAATAACGCCTCGTAGTGCGACAGGGTCCAGACACAACGGGGCTCTCACCCTCTCCGGTGCCCCCTTCCAGGGGACTTGGGCCCAGTCCACCGCTAAGGATGTTTCTCCAGACTACAATTCGGACGACGGAGCCGCCCGATTCTAAGGCTGGGCTGTTCCCGGTTCACTCGCCGTTACTAGGGGAATACTTGTAAGTTTCTTTTCCTCCGCTTATTGAAATGCTGAAACTCAGCGGGTAGTCCCGCCTGACCTGGGGTCGCGGTCGGAGCAACTAAGCACGATAAGGGTCGGGGAACCCAAACTTGCGACGGGTTGGAGCCACGACATTACGAGAGTTGAGTTTCAACCACCACTTGTCGTGACGTCCGTCGTTGTGGACTCGCATATAGGCAAACCGCACGCTCGAGGAGCTCGGGAGGCCAGCATCCGTCCCACAACAGCACCATGAGAATGGGTGCGGTGTGCGGGGGCTACGCGATGTGTAACGCCCAGGCAGATGTGCCCTCGGCCTAATGGCTTCGGGCGCAACTTGCTTTCATAGACTCGATGGTTCACGGGATTCTGCAATTCGCACCAAGTATCGCATTTCGCCACGTTTTTCATCGATGCGAGAGCCGAGATATCCGTTGCCGAGAGTCGTTTGTGTTTCAAAAGAAGCACAAGTCTCCCGGGCACGCCGCGAACGGGGCGCGAGGGGAAGGCTTTCAATTTTGTATTCCTTGGCGCTTTCCGCGCCGGGGTTCGTTAATCACCCGGCACGCACGTGAGCACGCACGTCGGGGATATAGAAGGAAGCCGCACGGACGAAGGCCGAAGCAGCCCGCCTGCACCGCTCCCCAGTTTTTAAAAAGATTGCGAGTCGTTCTGCCTTGCAGGTTTCAACAATGATCCTTCCGTAGGATCACCTACGGAAACCTTATTATGACTTCTCCTACCTCTAAATGATAAGGTTCAATGGACTTCTCGCGATGTCGCGGGCAGCGGACCGCCCACGTCGCCGCGATCCGAACATTTCATTGGATCATTCAATCGGTAGCAGCGACGGGCGGTGTGTACAAAGGGCAGAGACGTAGTCAACGCGAGCTGATGACTCGCGCTTACTAGGAATTCCTCGTTGAGGACCAAAAATTGCATTGATCTATCCCCATCACGATGACATTTCAAAGATTACCCGGGCCTGTCGGCCGAGGCTATAAACTCGTTGAATACATCAGTGTAGCGCGCGTGTGGCCTAGAACATCTAAGGGCATCACATACTGGTTATTGCCTCAAACTTCTGCGGCCTAAAAGGCCCTAGTCCCTCTAAGAAGCTGGCCGCGAAGGGATACCTCTGAATAGCTAGTTAACAGGCTGAGGTCTCGTTCGTTAACGAAATTAACCAAACAAATCGCTCCACCAACTATGAACGGTCATGCACCACCACCCATAGAATCAAGAAAGAGCTCTCAGTCTTTCAATCCTTACTCTGTCTGGACCTGGTAAGTTTCCCCGTGTTGAGTCAAATTATGCTGCAGGCTCCACTCCTGGTGGTGCCCTTCCGTCAATTCCTTTAAGTTTCAGCCTTGCGACTATACTCCCCCCGAAACCCAAAAACTTTGATTTCTCATAAGGTGGCGGCGGAGTCCTAAAAGCAACATCTGTCGATCCCTGGTCGGCATCGTATATGGTTGAGACTAGGACGGTATCTCATCGTCTTCGAGCTCCCAACTTTCATTCTTGATTAATGAAAACATCCTTGGCAAATTCTTTCACAGTTGTTCTTTCATAAATCCTATGATTTCACCTCTGACTATGAAATACGAATGCCCCCGTCTGTCCTTGTTAATCATTACTCCGATCCCGAAGGCCAACGTAATAGGACCGAAATCCTATAATGTTATACCATGCTAATGTATACAGATCGTAGGCTTGCTTTAAGCACTCTAATTTCTTCAAAGTAACAGCGCCGGAGGCACGACCCGGCCAATTAAGGCCAGGAGCGCATCGCTGGCAGAAGGGACGAGACGATCGGTGCACACCAAAGGTGGACCGGCCGGCCCATCCCAAAGTCCAACTACGAACTTATTAACTGCAACAACTTAAATATACGCAATTGGAGGTGGAATTACCCGGCTGCTGGCACCAAACCTGCCCTCTAATGGATCCTCGTTAAGGGATTAGATTGTACTCATTCTAATTACCAGACTCATAAAGCCCGGTATTGTTATTTATTGTCACTACGTCCCCGTGTCAGGATTGGGTAATTTGCACGCCTGCTGCCTTCCTTGGATGTAGTAGTCGTTTCTCAGGCTCCCTCTCTGGAATCGAACCCTAATTCTCCGTCACCCGTCACCACCATGGTAGGTGTTAGACCCCTAACATCGACCCTTGGCGGGTGTGGGTTGTGACAAGTATTTTCATGATGGACTTGTTGCACAACCTGAATATTGGGGAAACATCATGACGGGCAGGTCGGCATGACGGACTATGCGGGGCATGACAAAGGCACCTTGGACGGAATCAAGGCGCAGCTCGGCAAGACGGACTATGTAGGGCATGACAAAGGCACCTTGGACGGAATCAAGGCGCATCTTACTTAGACATGCGGGTTGGCAAAGCACTTGTGTGGCAAAGCAATGTCAAGCAGGGGCAAGGACATGACAAGACAAGGTACGGCAAGGCGGGACAATCAATGGAAATGAATGTGGGCAAATGACTTAGCAATAGGAATGACATCAAGGCTTGGTGACTTGATGCTAAATCAGCATTGGCAATGGACAGACTTGATCAAGTAGGGGAAACTTGACAAGAACAACCAACTGTGGCAGCGGATGGGCGCGCGGCAAAGTCATGGGCAACGAGCTGTGTCAATGGCATTGAGCGGAGCAGTGTCAAAGGCTAAGCGTGGGCGCAATGCCAGCCTTAGGCGCAGCAACTGGCCGACGCGCACATGCAGCGCACATGGAACGGTTTTCAGGTGTGCTGTGCACATGATGCAGTTGGGCGGTTACAACCACCCAAGACATGCTGATCATGGCCTAGAAAGCAGGAAGAGCAGTTGGCGGTTAGAACCACTCACCAATCATGCGGATCATGGCCTAGAAGTGTGCCACGTTTTTATACATGTCTCTACTGATAGTAGCCTACATATATGTGCCTATGTATAGCCAAAAGGAGGAAGAACTTAGCCTATTGCAATTGTGCAAACTCAAAGTAGTCTACGTCACATCCTTAGGGTAGGAAGTCTGTTTTGGGCAGGGAATTGGGGAATTCTTTGTCTTGGACATAGGGTTGGCTTTAGTGTTCTTGTATTCACTTTATTAATACAAGTTGGGAAGAAATTCCTATAATCTCGTGTGTCTCTTTTTATTTCCGCTGCCTATTTTCATTCTAAGTTCAAATCGTCCTAAATTAAACTATGTGTTGGGAAGGCTAAGTCAAGTGGGGCTTGACTGCCGCACTGAGGTTAACCTCGGCCAGAATTACAAGTGGCCAAAATCACCCCCGTGACAATTGGTATCAGAGCGCGGTTGGTTCAGGGCGACGACACAATTTTCATTGGTTGAACTTTGTGAAGGATGGCTGGTGGCAACGCAGAACTGAGGGGAAAAGTTGCTGCATTGGAGGCACTTGTCGTAACTACTGATGGGGATCAGTTTCTGACTATTATGACCCGTCTTTCTTATCTCAAGGGCGAGTTAAACAAACTGAGCCAGGAGTGCACAGATCTGAAGATGGAAAATGGGTTACTGCATCGTGTAATTGGCAATGATGAAGCTCAGCGTGGGGCAGATCGTACCAAGGTCAGAATTCCGCAGCCAAAAGAGTTTAGTGGCACTAGGAGTGCCAAGCAACTCGATAACTTCCTGTGGGATATGAAGCAGCACTTTCAGGCTGCCAAAGTTTGTGACGAAGAAAAGGTCACCATTACGACTATGTACTTGGTTGACGATGCAAAATTGTGGTGGCGAACGCGGGTGGTAGATGATGCAAGTGCTGGTAGGCCAAAGATTGACTCTTGGGAAAGGATAAAGAAAGAATGAAAGGACCAATTCTTTCCTAGCAATGCGGGCCGGATTGCTAGAGACAGTTTGAAGAAGTTGAAACAAACTGGAACGGTCAGGGAATATGTCAAAGATTTCAGTTCTTTGATGCTGGATATTAGCAACATGTACGAGGAAGACACGTTGCATAATCTCCTTTACGGGTTGCAGTCGTGGGCGCAGATGGAACTCCGAAGGCAGAACATGAAAGACCTTCCTAGTGCCATTGCAGCTGCGGATGCTTTGGGAGATTTCCGGTTGGGGCAGGATGGCTCTGATTTCTCTACTACTCCAAAGTCCAAAAACGGAAACAAGGACAAGGCAAAAGAGTGGAGAAAAGCTGGAAACGACAAGGAGATTGCTGTTGAGGGCAACGACAATGAAAAGGAAAAGCAAGGTGCTGGACCTTTTATTAACAAGGGACAAAGCAGCAAATTTGATGGCTGTTTTATCTGCAAGGGACCACACATAACGAGGGACTGTCCAAGAATTGAAAAGCTTTCAGCGTTGTTTGCTGAAGAAATATATAAAGAGGAACCGGATAAAGCAACAACACATATAAGACCTATGGAGGTGCTGAAAAATGTGGAAGCTACTTCGTCGAGGACGACAAATTCTTCTGGTGGGGGTGTTTTGTTAGACCCCTAGCATTGACCCTCGGTAGGTGTGGGTTGTGACAAATATTTTCATGATGGAATTGTTGCACAACCTGAATATTGGGGAAACATCATAACGGGCAGCTCGGCATGACGGACTATGCGGGGCATGATAAAGGCACCTTGGACGGAATCAAAGCGCAGCTCAGCATGACGGACTATGCGGGGCTAAACAAAGGCATCTTGGACGGAATCAAGGTGCATCTTACTTAGACATGCGGGTTGGCAAAGCACTTGTGTGGCAAAGCCATGTCAAGCAGGGGCAAGGACATGGCAAGACAAGGTACAGCAAGGCGGGACAATCAATGGAAATGAATGTGGGCAAATGACTTAGCAACGGGAATGACATCAAGGCTTGGTGACTTGATGCTAAATCAGCATTGGCAACGGGCGGACTTGATCAAGTAGAAGCAACTTGCCAAGAACAACCAACTGTGGCAGCGGATGGGCGCGTGGCAAAGTAATGGGCAACGAGCTGTGTCAATGGCATTGAGAGGAGCACTGTCAAAGGCTAAGGCTGGGCGCAATGCCAGCCTTAGGCATGCAGCAGCTGGCCGACGTGCTGTGCACATGATGCAGTTGGCCTAGAAGTGTGCCCACGTTTTTCTACATGTCTCTACTGATTGTAGCCTATATATATGTGCCTATGTATAGCCAAAATGAGGAAGAACTTAGCCTATAACAATTGTGCAAACTCAAAGTAGTTTAAGTCACTTCCTTAGGGTAGGAAGTCTGTTTTGGGCAGGGAATTGGGGAATTCTTTGTCTTGGCCATAGGGTTGGCTTTAGTGTTCTTGTATTCACTTTATTAATACAAGTTGGGAAGAAATTCCTGTAGTCTCGTGTGTCTCTTATTATTTCCGCTGCCTATTTTCATTCTAAGTTCAAATCGTCCTAATTTAAACTAAGTGTTGGGAAGGCTGAGTCAAGTGGGGCTTGACAGCCGAACTGAGGTGAACCTCGGCCAGAATGACAAGTGGAAAAAATCATCCCCGTGACAGTAGGCCACTATCCTTCCATCGAAAGTTGATAGAGCAAAAATTGGAATGATGCAAAAATTGGAATGATGCATCGCAGCAATGGGCAGAGCCCGCGTCGGCCTTTTATCTAATAAATGCATCCCTTCCTGAAGTCGGGGTTTGTTGCACGTATTAGCTCTAGAATTACTACGGTTATCCGAGTAGTAGATACCATCAAACAAACTATAACAGATTTAACGAGCCATTCGCAGTTTGACAGTCTGAATTTGTTCATACTTACACATGCATGGCTTAATCTTTGAGACAAGCATATGACTACTGGCAGGATCAACCAGGTAGCATTCCTCATTGACACCGCCATCGCATGAGCAAAGCCGACCCAAAAGGGCATGGCCAAGTCCAAGGCAAGCACGATCATCATTCGTAAGGAGCATTCTTTGGGCAGATAGAAGCCAACGAAGGCCCCGTGCCCATTGCGTTTACCGAATCCGAGAGCTCAAGCATGCTAAGTCGTGGAGCCATCGCAAGGTGAAGCCAGGACGACCTGGGACACAACTGCGGCTTTTGGTTCACCCCTCACATCGAACGCGAGGGGCGAAAGGCGACCGATTGTGCTTGATAATGCTTGGCATTAGGTATGCAACACAGAAAACCGACGTTGAACAAGCCTACTTTGTGCTTGTGACATGACTAAGATGGCATGCGAGCTAGGACGTCGCTGCTCAAGCAGGGATCCAACCAGCCACACAAGCCGAACACCACTCATGTGCAACACGTACACTTGCCTCGCCGATACAAAGCCAACACCATCCCCAACACGTGACGCGCAGTCATGTGTTGTTGCCGATGCCAACATTGCAAAGCCAAGATAAGCCCCGCAAAGCACGAATAGGGGGTTTGATAAATGCCAGATACAACCCACAACAACCGATGGCAATCGGCAACTTACTAAGCTTCACCCCGTGCGCACGGCACCTTGGGGCGCTACTTGCACAATGCTTTGCCATTTTGTTGCCAAAAGCCATCTGCCGCCACGAGCGATGTTGCCTCCCGATGTTGCCCGCAACAACCGATGGCAATCGGCAACATACTAAACTTCACCCTGTGCGCACGGCACCTTGCGGCGCTACTTGCACGATGCTTTGCTATTTTTTTCCAAAGGACATCAGCCGCCACTAGCGATGTCGCCTCCCGAAGTTTCCCTCAACAACCGATGGCAATCGGCAACTTACTAAGATTCGTCCCATGCGCACGGCACCTTGCGGCGCTACTTGCACGATGCTTTTCCATTTTTTTGGCAAAAGCCATCAGCCGCCACGAGCGATGTCGCCTCCCGATGTTGCCCGCAACAACCGATGGCAATCGGCAACTTACTAAGCTTCGCCCCTTGCGCACGGCACCTTGCGGCGCTACTTGCACGATGCTTTGCCATTTTGTTTCCAAAAGCCATCAGCTGCCACGAGCGATGTAGCCTCCCGATGTTTCCCGCAACAACCGATGGCAATGAACATCTACTGAGCTTCACCCCGTGCGCACGGCACCTTGCGGCGCTACTTGCACGATGCTCCACCGTTCGTTGTCAAAAGCCATAAGCTGCCACAGAGGGGGGTTTACAGACACAACCCACAACAATCGATGGCAATAGGCAACTTACTAAGCTTTTCCCAATGCGCACGGCACCTTGCGTTGCTACTTGCACGACACTCCGCCGTTCCATTGCCGAAAGCCATCAACCGCCATGAGCGATGTTGCCCGCAACAACCGATGGCAATCGATATCTACTGAGCTTCGCCCCATGCGCACGGCATCTTGCGGCGCTACTTGCACGATGCTCCGCCGTTCGTTGTCGAATGCCATTAGCCGGCACGAGAGATTCCAGACACAACCCACAACAATCGATGACAATCAAAAACAACTTACTAAGCTTCGCCCCATGCGCACGGCACCTTGCGGCGCTACTTGCATGATGCTTTGCCATTCTGTTTTCAAAAGCCATCAGCCGCCACGAGCGATGTCGCCTCCCGATTTTGCCCGCAACATCCAATGGCTATCAACAAGTACTAAGCTTCGCCCCATGTGCACGGCACCTTGCGGCGCTACTTACATGACGCTCCACCGTTCATTGCCAAAAGCCAATGTTTTCCACGAGCGGTGCCACCTCCAGGCGTACTACGAGCCCACACGAGTACTTGCCGGCACGGTTTGGGGACATCGAGGACGTAGCACGGACAAGCCGTGCATGCCCCCCATGCCCACGCCCCATGCCAGCGTCCCCCATGCATGCCCGCCCCTTGTTGGCAGCGAGCACCTGAGGTGCCTCTCAACACATCTACCCCCCTTATATATACTTAAAAAAAACCCCAAGTTTCAGGAGTAGACATGTTTTGGGCAGAGAATCATAATAGACATGTACAACACCAAATAGCACAAGCCAAAGTATAACTTGGCTAAGATATTCAGAAATGACTATTAAACATTGTATATGATATTTTTTACGAAAAATTAATATTTTTTGAAATATTTTTATTCAAAAACGAAAAATACTTAACAAAATACTAATAAATATGAAAATTATTATAAAAATAGAAAAAATGATGGAGAAAAATTCCAATACAACTTGTAATAGTATAACATATAAAAGATTAAATATTTTTATTAAAAAGTGACATAAAAATAATTTAAAATAACAAAAAATGCATAAAAATTACTGAAAAATATATTAAAAATAGGAAAAATACATAAACCGACTTGGAAAAACCGCCGCCAACCACAAAGCATCGACCAACCGTCGCCCGTGGATACCGCTCGAGCCACCGCGACTTTCCACCACCGCCACCAACGACCACCAACATCATTGCGCTTGACATGTTGCTCAACCACAACAAGTGATTAGGATTTGAAGAAACCACCGCCAACCACCAAGCGTCGATTGGTCATCGCCCGACGCTACCGCTCGAACCACCCCGACTTTCCACCACCGCCGCCAACGACCACCAACATCATTGCGCTTGACATGTTTCTAAGCATTAGTTAGAAATAGACGTGGTGCGACGTGGTGGAGCTTGGAGCGACGTAGTGCGATGTCGTGCCATGGCCACGTCCTGACATGTACCATGGCCATGTCCTGACACCTACAATGGCCATGTCCTGACACATACCATCACCATATCTTGCCATGTCCTGCGACGTCCTGACACGTACCACGGCTATGGCCTGACACGTCCTGACACGTACCATGACCATATACTGCCATGTCCTCCGATGTCCTAACACGTACCATGGCCATGGCCTGACACGTACCATGACCATATCCTGCCATGTCCCGCGACGTTCTTAATCGTGCCATGGCCATGTCCTGACGCGTCCTGACACGTACCATGGCCATATCCTGCCATGTCCTATGACGTCCTGACTCGTGCCATGACCACGCCCTGCCACGT
>CM067326.1:37840497-37845497 GCA_034376525.1 Nicotiana benthamiana
CCGCGTCGGGGTTCGTTAATCACCCGGCATGCGCGCGAGCGCGCGCGTCGGGGATATAGGAGGAAGCCGTACGGACGGAGGCCGAATCATCCCGGCCGTACCGCTCCCCAGTTTTTAAACAAGTTCGTGGGTCGTTCTGCCTTGCAGGTTTCGACAATGATCCTTCCGCAGGTTCACCTACGGAAACCTTGTTACGACTTCTCCTTCCTCTAAATGATAAGGTTCAATGGACTTCTCGCAATGTTGTGGGCAGCGGACCGCCCACGTCGCCGCAATCCGAACATTTCAACGGATCATTCAATTGGTAAGAGCGACGGGCGGTGTGTACAAAGGGCAGGGACGTACTCAACGCGAGCTGATGACTCGCGCATACTAGGAATTCCTCGTTGATGACCAACAATTGCAATGATTTATGCAAATCACGATGAAATTTCAAAGATTACCCGGGCCTGTCGGCCAAGGCTATAAACACGTTGAATACATCAGTGTAGCGCGCGTGCAGCCCAGAACATCTAAGGGCATCGCAGGCCTGTTATTGCCACAAACTTCCGCGACCTAAAAGGATGTAGTCCCTCTAAGAAGCAGGCGGTGAAGGGATACCTCTGCATAGCTATAGCAGGCTGAGGTCTCGTTCGTTAACAGAATTAACCAGACAAATCGCTCCACCAACCAAGAACGGCCATGCACCACCACCCATAGAATCAAGAAAGAGCTCTCAGTTTGTCAATCCTTACTATGTCTGGACCTGGTAAGTTTCCCCGTGTTGAGTCAAATTAAGCCGCAGGCTCCACTCCTGGTGGTGCCCTTCCGTCAATTCCTTCAAGTTTTAGCCTTGCGACCATATCCCCCCCGGAACTCAAAAACTTTGATTTCTCATAAGGTGGCGGCGGAGTCCTAATAGCAACATCCGCTGATCCCTGGTCGGCATCGTTTATGGTTGAGATTAGGACGGTATCTGATCGTCTTTGAGCCCCCAACTTTCGTTCTTGATTAACATCCTTGGCAAATGCTTTCGCATTTGTTCCTCTTTCATAAATCCAAGAATTTCACCTCTGTCTATGAAATACGAATGCTCCCGACTATCCCTCTAAAGCATTACTCCGATCCCGAAGGCCAACGTAATAGGACCGAAATCCTATAATGTTATACCATGCTAATGTATACAGATCGTAGGCTTGCTTTAAGCACTCTAATTTCTTCAAAGTAACAGCGCCAGAGGCACGACCCGGCCAATTAAGGCCAGGAGCACATCGCCGGCAGAAGGGACGAGACGACCGGTGCACACCAAAAGCGGACCGGCCAGCCCATCCCAAAGTCTAACTACAAGCTTTTTAACTGCAATAACTTAAATATACGCTATTGGAGCTGGAATTACCGCGGCTTCTGGCACTAGACTTGCCCTCCAATAGATCCTCGATAAGGGATTTAGATTGTACTCATCCCAATTACCAGACTCATAAAGCCCGGTATTGTTATTTATTGTCACTACCTCCCCGTGTCAGGATTGGGTAATTTGTGCGCCTGCTGCCTTCCTTGGATGTGGTAGCCGTTTCTCAGGCTCCCTCTCTGGAATCGAACCCTAATTCTTCGTCACCCGTCACCACCATGGTAGACCACTATCCTACCATCGAAAGTTGATAGGGTAAAAAGTTGAATGATGCGTCGCCGGCACGATGGCCGTGCGATCTGTCGAGTTATCATGAATCATCGCAGCAACGGGCAGAGTCCGCGTCGACCTTTTATCTAATAAATGCATCCCTTCCAGAAGTCGGGGTTTGTTGCACGTATTAGCTCTAGAATTACTTCGGTTATCCGAGTAGTAGATACCATCAAACAACTATTACTTATTTAATGAGCTATTCGTAGTTTCACAGTCTGAATTTGTTCATACTTCCACATGCATGGCTTAATCTTTGAGATAAGCATATGACTGCTGGCAGGATCAACCAGGTAGCCTCATTGACGCCGGCATCGCATGAGCGTGGCCGACCCAAAAGGGCAGGGCCAAGTCCAAGGCGAGCACGATCGTCATTCATAAGGAGCATTCTTAGGGCATATAGAAGTCAATGAAGGCCCCGTGCCCATTGCGTTTACCGAATCCGAGAGCACAAGCATGCTAAGTCGTGGACCAAGCCATCGCAAGTTGAAGCCAGGATGACCTAGGACACAACTGCAGCTTTTGGTTCACCCTGCACGTCGAACGCGAGGGGCGAAAGGCGATCGATTGTGCTTGATAATGCCTTGGCATTAGGTATGCAACACAGAAAACCGACGTTGAACAAGCCTAATTTGCGCTTGTGACATGACTGAGATGGCATGCGAGCTAGGAAGTTGCTGCTCGAGCAGGGATCAAACCTAGCCACACAAGCCGAACACCACTCATGCGCCGCACGTACACTTGCCTCGCCGATTCAAAGCCAACACCAGCCCCAGCACATGACGCGCAGCCATGTGTTGTTGCCGATGCCAACATTGCAAAGCCAAGAAAAGCCCCGCAAAGCACGAATAGGGGTTTGAACAATGCTAGACATAACCCACAACAACCGATGGCAATCGGAAACTTACTAAGCTTCACCCCGTGCGCACGGCACCTTGCTACGCTACTTGCACGATGCTTTGCCATTTTGTTGCGAAATGCCATCAGCCGCGACGAGCGATGCCGTCTCCCGATGTTGCCTACAACAACCGATGGTAATCAGTAAATTACTAAGCTTTGCCCCGTGCACCTTGCGGCGCTACTTGCACGATGCTTTTCCATTTTGTTGCCAAAAGCCATCAGCCTCCACTAGCGATGTCGCCTCCCGATGTTTCCCGCAACAACCGATGGCAATAGGCAATTTACTAAGCTTCGCCCCGTGCGCACGGCGCCTTGCTGCGCTACTTGCACGATGCTTTGCTATTTTGTTGCCAAAAGCCATCAGCCGCCACGAGCGATGTCGCCTCCCGATGTTGCCTGCAAAAACCAATGGCAATTGGCAACTTAGTAAGCTTCACCCCGTGTGCACGACACCTTGCGGCGCTACTTGCGCGATGCTTTACCATTTTGTTGCCAAAAGCCATCAGCTGCCACGAGCGATGTCGTCTCCTCATGTTTCCTGCAACAACCGATGGCAATGAACGTCTACTGAGCTTCGCCCCGTGCGCACGGCACCTTGCGGTGCTACTTGCACGATGCTCTGCTGTTCGTTGTCACAAGCCATAAGCTGCCACGGAGGGGGGTTTACAGACACAACCCACAACAATCGATGGCAATTGGCAACTTACTAAGCTTTGCCTTATGCACGCGGTACCTTGCGGCGCTACTTGCACGACGCTCCGCTGTTCCATTGCCAAAAGCCATCAACCACCATGTGCGATGTTGCTCGCAATAACCGATGGCAATCGACATCTACTGAACTTCGCTCCATGCGTACGGCACCTTGAGGCGCTACTTGCACGATGCTCCGCCGTTCGTTGTCAAAAGCCATCAGACGCCATAGGAGATTCCAGACACTACCCACAACAACCGATGGCAATCAACAACAACTTATTAAGCTTTGCCCCATGCACACGGCACCTTGCGGCGCTACTTGCACGACGCTTTGCCGTTCTGTTGTCAAAATCCATCAGACGCCAAGAGCGATGTAGCCTCCTGATTTTGCCCGCAATATCCAATGGCGATCAACAAGTACTAAGCTTCGCCCTATGCGTACGGCACCTTGCGGCGCTATTTGTATGACGCTCCACCATTCATTGCCAAAAGCCAATGTTTTCCATGTGCGGTGCCACCACCAAGCGTACTACAAGCCCACACGAGTACTTGCCGGCGCGGTTTGGGGACTTCGAGGATGTAGCACGGACAAGCCGTGCATGCCCCCAATGCCCACGCCCCATGCCACCGTCCCCCATGCATGCCCGCCCCTTCCTGGTAGGAAGCACCTGAGGTGCCTCTCAACACCTCTACCCCCTTATATATAATTAAAAAAAAACCCAAGTTTCAAGAGTACACATGTTTTGGCCAGAGAATCATAATAGACATGTACAACACCAAATAGCACAAACCAAAGTACAACTTGGCTAAGATATTCACAAATGACTTTTATACATTGTAAATGATATTTTTTACGAAAAATTTTTATTTTTTTCAAATATTTTTATTCGAAAACGAAAAATATTTAATAAAATACTAAATAATATGAAAATTATTATAAAAATAGAAATAATGATGGTGAAAAATTCCAATTCAACTTGTAATAGTATAACATATAAAGAGTAAATATTTTTATTAAAAAGTGAGATAAAAATAACTTAAAATAACAAAAAATGCCTAAAAATTACTAAATATATAATAAAAATAGGAAAAATACATAATATTATTATAAAAGCGTATAGATGACCAACCTCCAATAAGCACGTGGCATTTCCATTGTCACAACCACAACAAGTGATTCCGATTTGAAGAAACCGCCGCCAACCACAAAGCATCGACCAACCGTCGCCGGTGGATACCGCTCGAGCCACCGCGACTTTCCACCACCGCCACCAACTACCACCAAGATCATTGTGCTTGAGGTGTTGCCCACCCACAACAAGTGATGAGGATTTGAAGAAACCGCCACCAACCACCAAGTGTCGACCGGCCGTCGCCTGACGCTACCGTTCCAACCACCCCGACTTTCCACCACCGCCGCCAATGACCACAAACATCATTACGCTTGACATGTTTCTAAGAATTGGTTAGCAAAGACGTGGTGCGACGTGGTGCAGCTTGGAGCGATGTGGTGGGATGTCGTGCCATGGTCACGTTCTGACACGTACCATGGCCATGTCCTGACACGTCCTAACACGTACCATGATCATATCCTTCCATGTCCTGCGACGTCCTGACACGTACCATGGCCATGGCCTGACACGTCCTGACACGTACCATGACCATATCCTGCGACGTCCTGACACGTACCATGGCCATGGCTGACACGTCATGACACGAACCATGACCATATCCTGCCATGTCCTGCGAC
>CM067326.1:37852997-37865497 GCA_034376525.1 Nicotiana benthamiana
CATGGTAGAAACTGCCCCTTTGTAACTGTCCCTTTGTAACTGCTTTCGGCAGCCCCTTTATATAGATTGCATCTCCGTCTGTGGAGAAGGCAAGTAGCATTACATATGTGAGCCAAGTCTAAAAAGTGTTTCCTTTATATATTATGCGAGAATTAATAAAGGTTGTGTTTTACCCATAAATTCTGTGTGTGTTCATAGTTTGGCTAATGTCTGAAAATCCTAAGTTAGACTGTGTGTGTGTGTATGCGAAAAGTGAAGGCTGAAGTGGCTGTGAGCTGCTGCCGCGCAGTGTCTATTTTTGCGAAAAATTGACCCTGTAACAATTGGTATCAGAGCTTTTTGGTTGTAACTCTTGATTATGGTGGGTGGGTCTACTTTAGACTTACGTGATAGAGTGCAACGGTTGGAGGCGCTAATCGGCGTGACCGATGATCCTTTGGATATGGAAGATCTTATTACAAAGATTTACCGTCTAAAGGATGGGGCAGATCAGTTTCGCGAGGGATCCAAAAAAGTTGTGAATCAACGGATGGCATAGTTGAAGACCTGAAGAAGGAGGTCGACAACTTGATGGCCAAAATCACGATTCTTCGACGGGCGTTAGCTGCTCCAAGCCAAGGCAATGAAGAACGCTTGAAGGTAAAGATTTCGGATCCAAAGGCGTTTGATGGAACGCGTAGTGCAAAAGAATTGGAGAATTTTCTATGGGACATGGAACAATATTTTGTTGCTGCCAAAGTTCCAAATGCGGAGAAGGTCACAATTACAAGCATGTACCTAACGGGAGATGCTAAATTGTAGTGGAGAACTCGTATGGTGGACGATGAAAGTGCTGGCAGACCAAAAATTGATACATGGGAGAAGCTCAGAAAGAAATGAAGGACAAATTCTTGCCTAGCAATGATTCTTGGCTAGCTAGAGACCATTTGAAACGCTTGCGACAAACGGGATCTATTCGCGATTATAATAAGGAATTTTCTTCCTTAATGTTGGATGTTCAAATCATTTCGGCGGACGACAAATTGCATAACTTTATTTCTGGAATGCAAGCATGGCGCAGAATGAACTTAGGAGACAGACTGTGAGGGATCTCCGAAGTGGCATGGCTGCAGCGGATTCTTTGGTGGACTATCGCAGCACCCGTACTCTTTCGGATATTCCTCCTACTTCAAAACCTAACAAACGGGTGGAGAAGAAAGGGGAATGTAGGAAGGAAGTTCGAGAGGAAGTCGTTGAGAAGGGCAAGGTTGTCGATGGGGTTGTTCAAAACTAAGGCGTCGCAAACAGGAAAACTGATGGTTGCTGGACGTGCGGAGGACCTCATCTTTCCAGAGACTGTCCAAATCGTGAGCGGGTAAATGCTTTGCTTGCTACAGAAAATAATCGGGATGGAGAAGGTGAAGAAATTGTTGCTGCCTTGGTAAATCCTTTGCAATTGTTGAATGTTATCTCTTTGCTAAATACTATAAGTAAAGAGACGAACCCTTATTCTTTGCTGATGCACATCGAGATGAGAATTGGGGACAGAAGCGTGATAGCTATGGTAGATACTGGCGCTACTCACACCCTTATTTCTGCCAGTTTGGTGCATAAGTATCGATTGAGAGTGTCGAAATGTCCCTCTTACATAAAGACTGTGAACACCAAAACACAAGCCCTTGTGGGTATGGCTTATGATGTTCCTATGTCTGTTGGGAACTGGAAAGGGAAGGTCAATTTGATGGTGATTCCAATGGAAGAGTTTGAGGTGATCCTCGGAATTGACTTCATGCGGAAACATCACTTTGTTCCAATGCCTCACTTGAACGGAGTGATGATCATGAATGATATGGCTCCTGGTTTCGTGAAAGCTGTTTATCCTTATGGAGGAGAAGAAATTCAAAGTAAAGCTTCGTTAAATTCTGCCATGATGGTTGGAAATGGTTTGAGGAAGGGAAGTGAGACTTTCCTTGCTGCCGGGGTTGAAGTGAAGCCTGATGTTAAGGTTGAAGTGCCGGACTGCGATGCTCAAAGTTTGAGTGACTTTGCTGATGTGATACCACCAGATTTGCCTAAAAATATGCCAGCACAGAGGACTATTGATCACAAGATAGAGTTGATGCCGGGTTCGACGCTTCCTACTCAACCTCATAGAGGGTTGAACTAGGTGAAGGTGAAAAACAACTATCCTGTTCCGTTGGTGGAAGAGTTGATGGACAGATTGAGCAAGACATGCTGATTCATGAAGCTTGATATACGGTTGGGTTATGTACGGATAGCTGAAGGTGATGAGTATAAAACTACGTATGTTACGAGGTATGGCTCATATGAATTCGTTGTTATGCCGTTCGGATCGATAGATGCCCCTGCTACATTTTGCAACCTCATGAATGACGGCCTGTATGAGTACATAGATGACTTTGTTGTTGTCTAATTAGACGACATTGTTGTCTATAGTCGAAATTTGGATGAACATATGTTACACTTGATAAAAGTGCTGTCTCGGTTGAGGGAGTACAAGCTGTATGAGAAGTGTGAATTTTCTAGACAGGAGATCAAATTTCATGGGCACTTGGTGAGCCACAATCAGGTGCGGATGGACCCGAAGAAGGTGCAGGTCATTGCGGAATGGCAGGTACCGAAAGTTGTGAAAGAATTGAGATCTTTCCTTGGGTTGGATGATTATTATCAGAAATTCATTGCTGGTTACTCAAAGTAAGCTGTTCCTTTGATGGATGTGTTGAAGAAGAACATTAAAGGGAATTGGTCGGAAAAATTCTGGGCTGCATTTAGTATGTTGAAAGAATCCATTGCCTCAGAACCAATCGTGCGGCTTGCTGAGTTTGAGTTACTGTTTGAAGTGCATACAGATACGTCTGACAAGGCTGTTGGAGGCGTGCTGGTTTGAGAAAGTCATCCTGTGGCCTTTGAAATAAGAAAGTTGAATGAAGCAGAACAAAGGTATTCGTCTCATGAGGAGGAAGTCTTTGTTGCTGGTTATTCCCTTATGGGACTTGAGTTAGATTTTGTTGATAAATTCAAGTCAGATGCTATGAATGATCCAATGTACATAAACACAATGAATCATACAAAGGAAGGTACTGTGCGACGGTACTGGATCAAAGGCAACGAGGTATTGCTGGATAAAACCTTGATTGCGAGACATGGTGGTCCATTCGAAGAGCAAATCGAGGGCTACTTGAGATTAACCTCGACGAGGGCGTCGAGTTCAATTGGTGGGGGTGGTTTGTTACGACCCCAAATATTGACATGATGGATGTCGGGCAGAATTCATGTTGAGGGCTTGTGCATTGCCCCTTGACATGGCTTCGTTGAAGCGTTGACAAGCAATGTACAAGGCTGGAGTGTTGGCAAGCTGGCCTTAGTTCGTGGGCATCGGCTATGGCAAATGGAAGCATGGCACTTGACAAAGGCAGGCGCGGATCTGTGGGACGACTTAATTAATAGCAAGGCGTGGCGATGAAATTGAGGGCGAGGCAAGGTCCTAGGCAAAGCCGGGCAAAGGTATGCGCGGATCAGTGGGATGACTTGATTCATAGCAGGGTGTGGCTATGAAATTAAGGGCGAGGCAAGGTCCAAGGCAAAGCGGGGAAAAGGCATGCGCGGATCGGTGGGAAAACTTAATTCATAGTAGGGCATGGCTATGGAATTAAGGGCGAGGCAAGGTCCAAGGAAAAGCTGGGCTAGAGACAAGGAAAAGCTGGGCTAGAGACAAGGAAAACGTGGGCAAAGCTAGAGGCCATCGTGCATGGCATGTGATGGAGAGGTGGGAAGGACATGTACTGGAAGTTGAAGACATGATCTAAGAACATGGGCGGTTGGCTACAAAGTGGAAGACATGGTAGAAACTGTCCGAAACCACCTAAGGCATGTGCATGGCACTTGGTAGAAACTGCCCCTTTGTAACTGCCTAAGGTAGCCCCTTTATATAGATTGCATCTCCGTCTGTGGAGAAGGCAAGTAACATTACATATGTGAGCCAAGTCTAAAAAGAGTGTCCTTTGTATATTCTGCGAGAATTAGTAAAGGTTGGGTTTTACCCGTAAATTCTGTGTGTGTTCATAGTTTGGCTAAAGTCTGAAAATCCTAAGTCAGCCTGTGTGTGTGTGGGAAAAGTGAAGGCTGAAGTGGCTGTGAGCTGCTGCCGTGCAATGTCTATTTTTGCGAAAAAATTGACCCTGTAACAGTAGGCCACTATCCTACCATCGAAAGTTGATAGGGCAGAAATTTGAATGATGCGTCGCCGGCACGATGGCCGTGCGATCCGTCGAGTTATCATGAATCATCGCAGCAACGGGCAGAGACCGCGCCGATCGACCTTTTATCTAATAAATGCATCCCTTCAAGAAGTCGGGGTTTGTTGCACGTACTAGCTCTAGAATTACTACGGTTATCCGAGTAGTAGATACCATCAAACAAACTATAACTGATTTAATGAGCCATTCGCAGTTCACAGTCTGAAGTTGTTCATACTTACACATGCATGGATTAATCTTTGAGACAACCATATGACTACTGGCAGGATAAACCATGTAGCATTCCTCATTGACGCCGGCGTCGCATGAGCGTGGACGACCCAAAAGGGCACGACCAAGTCCAAGAAGAGCACGAACGTCATTCGTAAGGAGCATTCTTTGGACCGATAGAAGCCAATGAAGGCCCCGTGCCCATTGCGTTTACCGAATCAGAGATCCAGGACTACTGGGACACAACTGCAGCTTTTGGCTCACCCCGCACGTCGAACGAGAGGGGCAAAAGGCGACCGATTGTGCTTGATAATGCCTTGGCATTAGGTATGCAACACAGAAAACCGACATTGAACAAACCCCGCAAAGCACGAATAGGGGGTTTGAACAATGCCACACACAACCCACAACAACCGATGGCATTCGGCAACTTACTAAGCTTCACCCCGTGCGCATGGAACCTTGCGGCGCTACTTGCACGATGCATTGCCATTTTGTTGCCAAAAGCCATTAGCCTCCACGAGCAATGTCGCCTCCCGATGTTGCCCGCAACAACCGATGGCAATCGGTAACTTACTAAGCTTCGCCCCGTGCGAACGGCACCTTGCGGCGATACTTGCATGATGCTTTGCCATTTTGTTGCCAAAAGCCATCAGGCGCCACTAGCGATGTCGCCTCCCGATGTTTCCCGCAACAATCGATGGCATTCGGCAACTTACTAATCTTCGCCCTGTGCGCACGGCACCTTGCGGCGCTACTTGCACGATGCTTTGCGATTTTGTTGCAAAAAGCCATCAGGCGCCACGAGTGATGTCGCCTCCCAATGTTGCCCGCAACAACCGATGGCAATCGACAACTTACTAAGCTTCGCCCCATGCGCACGGCACCTTACAGCGCTACTTGCACGATGCTTTGCCATTTTGTTGCCAAAAGCCATCAGCTGCAACGAGCGATGTTGCCTCCCGATTTTTCCCGCAATAACCGATGGCAATCAACATCTACTGAGCTTCGCCCTGTGCGCACGGAAGCTTGCGGCGCTACTTGCACGATGCTCCGCTGTTCGTTGTCAAATGAAATAAGCCGCTATGGAGGGGGCTTTACAGACACAACCTACAACAATCAATGAGAATAGGCAACTTCTAAGCATCGCCCCATGCGCACGGCACCTTACGGCGCTCTGCCGTTCCATTGCTGAAAGCCATCAACCGCCATGAGCGATGTTGCCCGCAACAACCGATGGCAATCAACATCTACTGAGCTTCGCCCCATGCGCACGACACATTGCGGCACTACTTGCACGACGCTCCGCCGTTCGTTGTCGAAAGCCATCAGCCGCCACGAGAGGTTCCAGACACAACCCACAAAAAACCGATGGCAATCAACAACAACTTACTAAGCTTCGCCCCATGCACACGGCACCTTGCGGCGCTACTTGCACGACGCTTTGCCGTTCTTTTGTCAAAAGCCATCAGCCTCCACGAGCGATGTCGCCTCCCGATTTTTCCCGCAACATCCAATGGCGATCAACAAGTACTAAGCTTCGCCTCATGTGCACGGCCCCTTGCGGCGCTACTTGCATGACGCTCCACCCGTTCATTGCCAAAAGCCAATGATTGCCACGAGCGGTGCCACCACCAGGCATACTACGAGCCTGCACGAGTACTTGCCGGCACGGTTTGGGGACATCGAGGACGTAGCACGGACAAGCCGCGCATGCCCCCAATGCCCACGCCCCATGCCATCGTCCCCCATGCATGCCCGCCCCTTCCTGGCAGCAAGCACCTTAGGTGCCTCTCAACACCTCTACCCCCTTATATATACTTAAAAAAAAACCCAAGTTTCAGGAGTAGACATATTTTGGCCAGAGAATCATAATAGACATGTACAACACCAAATAGCACAAACCAAAGTACAATTTGGCTAAGGTATTCAAAAATTACTTTTAAACATTGTAAATTATATTTTTTACGAAAAACTAATGTTTTTTTGAAATATTTTTATTCAAAAACGAAAAATACTTAATAAAATACTAAAAAGTATGAAAATTATTATAAAAATAGAAAAAATTGATGGAGAAAAAATTCCAATACAACTAGTAATAATTCAAGTAAAAATTCCAATAAACGGGGGGGGGGGGGGGGACTTTTCATTTTTGGGTTGTAGGTAACTGTTCATCTAACCGTCATTGTTCATCGGCAAATTGCCGGAATCCGGTGGTGGATTTTCGCAAATTTGGAGTGAGGGCATCCTCTTCTCATTACGAACAACCTCCAATTGAAATTTTCCTCAAATCTGTAATCAATTTATCTAAATCTTAAATCTTGGTTTAAGGTTACTGTAGCAGCCTAGAATTTTTCAGTGATCTTTCTTCAAAATATTAGTGATGGATCCTGGTTGACGATCATCGTAAATATGGAAGCCTCACCCTCTCCCTAGTTTTGTACTGTGGGAGAGGAAAATCGAAAGCATACAGAAACTCTACCGTTCTAAATTCAACACAAACGTACGCATCGCAACTGCTTCAACAAAATTCTGTCGCAATGACTTCAACACTGGAACTCTGTCCAGTTAAGTTTGTTAATGGAATACCTACTGTACAATTCACAGTAGAAGAAGTGAATGCATTCACCAAGGAGGAAGGTCTTCAATAAGCTGTTGTGATTAAATTCTCGTATGGAAAACCTGAGCTTCAAGAGCTGAGACAAATTTTACCAAAGCAACTCGAAGTCAAAGGTAATTGCAATATAGGGCAGCTAGAATATCGACACATTCTGGTAAGATTTGATTTATTTGAAGATTTTGCTAAAGTCGTCTCAAGAACAATTGGATATGTTAAGTCAAAAGAAGAAGATTAATTCTTTAGGACTTTCCCATGGACAATGGGATTTAATCCGCGTGAAAAAACATCGAAAGCTATCGTTTGGATCTCTTTTCCAGAACTGCCAGCAAATTTCTTTGCAAAAAAATCTTTATTGTTGCTTGCAGCTGCAGTGGGAAAGCCCCTAGCAGTAGATAAAGAAACTAAAGATCGAACGAGACCTAGCACAGCTCGAGTAAAAGTCCTGCTTAATTTGTTAGACAAACATCCAAAGAATGTAAAGGTAAAGATAGTTGATGTCAAATCTGGAAAAATTGTCGAATACGACCAGCGGATCGTATTTGATAATCTTCCTAAATACTGCACGTACTGTAATCATCAAGGTCACGATATAATATCGTGTCGTTGGAACACAGATGAAATGAATAAGCCACCAGTTCATAATTCACAATCTGAAGGCAGGGGAACATTAATAAAGTTAAGAGGCGATGCTAGAGAGTACATAAATGGTAATCTTGCAGCAAGAAGTACTGAAGGTATTGACCATAATATGAATGGAAATGCAGGACAAAATTCTGTTTCTAATTCAATGGATAAAATTGCAGATGTTCAGCTAATGCTAAATATAGATAATGCATAGCTGTGTATTCAACCATCTAACTGCCTTAATGTTCACAATAAACAGATGGCTTTAGTTTTGGCTGGGGTTTCTCATTCTATTCCACTAAGTCCAGCTACAGAAACTTATCCAATACTGAATGCTGATATACCACAGGTGTGTCAAAACCACCCTGCTGATACATCCAGTGAACAGATGCTGCCAAAACTGAATGGTGATTATTCTGAGTTCTCACAGCCTAAAGAAAACAGGATGGACCAACAGAACTTGCCACTGCCAAGAATGATTGATGATCAAACATCCCTGCAGGATGTAAAGATGTAAAGAATCCAACAGTTTTGAGTGTAGCTAGACATTCAAGCTCAAAGGAGGTATGCAAAGGGGAGGATCACAAAACCACTACGCATGCTACACAAAACAAAAACACTGCCAAAGGGACAGAACAGAATGAACCATCCAAACTTTCAGGGCAATGTTCAAAAGATCGAGCTGAATCACAGTTTGAGAGTCATGAAGCAATGAATAAAGGTATCCACATGACAACAACTCATCCAGGTATAGCTTTTGCTGCTGATGATGTCACTGATGCTGCTCTAACTCGAGCAAGTGCTGCTGGACAGCCTACAGGTAATCGACATCAAACAAGGGAAGATGGACAATGGTCGATGACCAGCAAAGCAGTAAATCAAAAATCCAACAATCAAACTCACATTGCAGGATACAATCCAGCATTGCATACAACTTCAAACACATTCTCCCCACTTGCTAATGCCAGTGACGATGAAGGACAACTACTGGAAGAAAAGAAGCAGGCTGCTAAAAACAACTTACAGAATACAGAGATGTCATCTGCAACACTGTCAAATAGTAAGTTGAACTACAACGCTCCAGCTTTTTCTCCAAAAAATAATACATCAACATGTCATTCAAATACGGCATCAGAAAGAAAAGACCAATATGGAACAGCCCATCATGCACATCAACTGCAACAGTTGGATGAATATTCTCTGCATCCTACAAAAACAGTCATAAACCATGCAATAGCTACTGTGCTACTGGGGAAGAATCTGCCACCGCCAAGAAAGATTGATGATCAAAACATCCCTGCTTCCAGCTCAAAGGAGGTATGCAAAGGGGAGTCTCACAAAACCACAACACATGCTACACAAAACTCCAACACTGCCAAAGGGCCAGAACAAAATGAACCATCCAAAATTTCATGGCAATGTTCAATAGATCAAGCTAAATCACAGTTTGAGAAGCATGAAGCAATAAATAAAGGTATCCACAGAACAACAACTCATACAGGTACAGTGGCTGCTGCTGATACTCGACAACATTCAAGTGATGATGGACAATGGACGATGGCCAACAAAGCATTAACTATTGACATTACATCATAGAATACAGACATATTTGCAGCATATAATGCACAAACAAGCCAATCGTGGAATCAATTTGCAGCGCCTCATCAAAACAAGTCTGATTTATCAACTCATGTACAGAATCAGAAAACGAGGAAGCTCCCAACGAGAGCTGCAAAAAAAAAACAGGTTGCTCGACTCCCTGGTACATAATCTAGTCGAGCAAAAATTATACCATGAATTATGAAATCTTTATAACAAAAATTATGATCGAAGGCAGTAAATTACAATCTGGAGAAAGAAGAGCGATGCTTGGCTTTTTCAATTTTCTAGATTCCCATCACAATAGTTTCCAACCTCTCATGTCATCTTGCTATTCACATCATAGAGTTTTGATACAACACTCTGTGATGATCAATAGTTTTTAGTCCTTGCAGAGCGTGTTTGTAATGAGGTTTTAGATGCCTCAATAGGAGGAATACGTTAAGGTTAGACCGGTGGTATTAGGATAACAACTCCGGCGAGATTGACTCCCTTATCTATATTTTGCCTATTTGCTATTGCAATTTTTTTTTCTACTATTAATAAAAAATCTAGCCCTAGGCTCTGTCTAGTAGATTGCCTAAAAAAAAATACAACTAGTAATCGTATAACATATAAAAGAGTAAATATTTTTATTGAAAAGTGACATAAAAATAATTTAAAATAACAAATAATGCATAAAAATTACTAAAAAATATATTAAAAATAGGAAAAATACATAATATTATTATAAAAGCGTATAGATGACCAACCGCCAATATGCACGAGGCACCTCCATTGTCGCAACCACAACAAGTGATTCTGATTTGAAAAAATCGCCGCCAACCACAAAGCGTCGACCAACCGTCGTCGCTGGATACCGCTCGAGCCACCGCGACTTTCCACCACCGCTACCAACGACAACCAACATCATTGCGCTTGACGTTTTTCCTAACCACAATAAGTGATTAGGATTTGAAGAAACCGCCGCCAACCACCAAGCGTCGACCAGCTGTCGCCCGACGCTACCGCTTGAACCACCCCGACTTTCCACCACTGCCGCCTATGACCACCAACATCATTACGCTTGACATGTTTCTATGCATTGGTTAGTAATAAATGTGGTGCGACGTGGTGCGGCTTGGAGCGACGTGGTGCGATGTCGTGCCATGGCCATGTCCTGACACGTACCATGGCCATGTCCTGACACGTCCTGACACGTACCATGACCATAGCCTGCCTTGTCCTGCGACGTCCTGACACGTACCATGGCCATGGCATGACAGGTCCTGACACGTACCACAACCATATCCTGCCATGTCCTGCGACGTCCTGACATGTACCATGGCCATAGCCTGACACATCATGACACGTACCATGACCATATTCTGCCATGTCCTGCGACGTCCTGAATCGTGCCATGGTCACGTCCTGACGCGTCCTGACATGTACCACGGCCATATCCTGCTATGTCCTGTGACGTCCTGACTCGTGCCATGGCCACGCCCTGCTACGTCCTGACGCGTGCCATGGCCATGTCCTGCGACGTCCTGACTCGTGCCATGGCCACGCCCTGCTACGTCCTGACACGTGCCATGGCCATGTCCTGACGCGTCTTGACACGTACCATGGCCATATCGTGCCATGTCTTGCAACGTCCTGACTCGTGCTATGGCCACGCCATGCCATGTCCTGACGCGTCCTGATACGTGCCATGTCTATATCGTGAAACGTCCTGCGATGTCCCGACTCGTGCCATGGCCACGCCCTGCCACGTCCTGACTCGTGCCATGGCCATGTCCTGACACGTGCCATGGCCATGTCCTGACACGTCCTGCGACGTCCCGACTCGTGCCATGGCCACGCCCTGCCATGTCCTGCGACGTCCCGACTCGTCCCATGGCCCCGCCTTGCCATGTCTTGACGCGTCCTGACACATTCCATGGCCATGTCCGGATACTTCCAGACACATGCCATGGCCATGTCCTGATGCGTCCTGACACGTTCCATGGCCAAGTCCTGACGCGTCCTGCGACGTCCTGACTCTTGCAATGGCCATGCCCTGCCATGTACTTCGACGTCATGAGTCATGCCATGGCCACGCATTGCCATGTCGTGATGTGTCGTGACATGTACCACTGCCATGTCCTGACGCGTCCTAACACGTGCCATGGCCATGTCCTGACTCGTCCTGTGACGTCCTGACTCGTGCCATGGCCATGTCCTGACTCATCCTGTGACATCCTGACTCGTGCCATGGCCATATCTTGACTCGTCCTGCGACGTCCTGACTCGTGCCATGGCCACGCCCTGCCATGTCATGCGACATCCCGACATGTCCTGACCCGTGTCCTGCTATGTCCTGCGACGTACAGACACGTCCTGGCCCGTGCCATGGCCACTCCCTGCCATTTCCTTGGACGTCCTAACTCATGCCATGGCCACACCTTGCGCTCGTCGCATAGGCCTTCGCCTCTGAAGCGACACCCCGAAAAACCTTGGCATAGGCCTCGACCTCTCAAGCGACACCCCGAAAAGCCTCTAGTAGTGTAACGTGGTTTGGTAATTCCCTCGACGTGACTAAGTGTCAAGTCACGTTGTCCACTTAATGCACAAATAGTATATGTTCCAAGTTCTTGAGGACTTGTTCGATTTTTCCAACACTTAGTATAATATAGCATCAAGGTATGAGTGAACCTCTTATCGGAAAAGTTAGAAAATGATTGGATTGGAGGGGGAGTGACGAATCAGAGCAACAAAGGGCTGAATCTTCGTGGATCGTGGCAGGAAGGCCACTCTGCCACTTACAATACCCCGTCACGTATTTAAGTCGTCTGCAAAGAATCCTACCCGCCGCTCGATGGAAATTGTACTTCAAGGCGGCCACCGCGGCTCTTCCCCTGCGAGGACTTAGCCAACGACATGTGCCCTAGGGGGCAAAAGGCCCCTACTGCGGGTCAGCAAGCGGACGACGGGCGCATACATCGCTTCTAGCCCGGATTCTAACCTGGAGGCATTCAGTCATAATCCAGCGCACGGTAGCTTCGTGTCACTGGATTTTCAACCAAGAGCGATGACCAATTGTGCGAATCAACGGTTCATCTCGTACTAGGTAGAATTACTATTGCGACACTGTCCTCAGTAGTGTAAACCTAACCTGTCTCACGACGGTCTAAACCCAGCTCACGATCCCTATTGGTGGGTGAACAATC
>CM067326.1:37870497-37880497 GCA_034376525.1 Nicotiana benthamiana
CATTGTCATCTAACAGCCTTCTCCCACTAAGCTAAACACATTCCTAACTTGTAGCTGACATCCCCAGCCACTTAGGATCCACTACTCACGAAATGGGGCATTATGCAAGCATTACAAGATAATGGGGGTAATGGGAGATCATGCTACAAACAAGGTAACTGCCGCCAATCGCTCATGTGCACTGCATGTGCCAACTTCATGGCCAGCTGGATTCTGCCCACGGCTGCCTTGCGCCGCACCTTGGTTCAATCGGGCATTGCCCATGCCAATGTCCCTGCCCGCAATCAGCTGCCATGCCTTTTTCCGCACAAGCTCGGCGCCGCTGCCGCCGCACACTGTCTTGGCCTGGTTTTCCGCCTTGTCCGAGTCAGTCCATATTTCCCTCGTGCCATCACTTGCATTTCCTTTCCAATAGCCTTGCCTTGGCTATTGAAAGCCTTTGCCGACAACCCGCATTTCCGTCTTACCTTAGCTTAGCCCGCATTTAGCTGTCACGACCCATAAGTGCCATGCTCACTGTTTCGTGCGCATGCCCATGCCATGCCGCCCGACCTTTGCCGAATGCTGCCTTGTCAAGCCCTTCCAAGCAACCCTTTCCCGCGCCAAGGTCTTGGCCTTGCTTGCCCATTCCAGCCCTTCGACCCACTGATATTGGCGCGCATGCCGTACCATGCTGCCGCCCGTCCATTGTCGATACTGCCTTGTCAAGCCCTTCCAAGCAACCTTGCCCATGCCAAGGTCTTGGCCTTGCTTGCACATCTGTTTTGCGCGCATGCCATACCATGCTGCCGCCCGTCCTTTGCCGATGCTGCCTTATCAAGCCCTTCCAAGCGAACCTTGCCCATGCAAAGGTCTTGGCCTTTACTTGCACATTCCAGCCTATCGACCCACCATCTATTGGCGCGCATGCCATACCATGCTGCCGCCTGTCCTTTGCCGATGTTCAAAGTTAGGGTCCTAGCAGTAGGCCACTATCCTACCATCGAAAGTTGATAGGGCAGAAATTTGAATGATGCGTCGCTGGCACGATGGCCGTGCGATTCGTCGAGTTATCATGAATCATCGCAGCAACGGGCAGAGCTCGCGTCAACCTTTTATCTAATAAATGCATCCCTTCCAGAAGTCGGGGTTTGTTGCACGTATTAGCTCTAGAATTACTACGGTTATCTGAGTAGTTGATACCATCAAACAAACTATAACTGATTTAATTAGCCATTCGTAGTTTCACAGTCTGAATTTGTTCATACTTACACATGCATGGCTTAATCTTTGAGACAAGCATATGACTACTGGCAGGATCAACCAGGTAACATTCCTCATTGACGCTGGCATCGCATGAGCGTGGCCGAACCAAAAGGGCACGGCCAAGTCCAAGGCGAGCACGACCGTCATTCGTAAGGAGCATTCTTTGGGTAGATAGAAGCTAATAAAGGCCCCGTGCCCATTGCGTTTACCGAATCCGAGAGCTCGAGCATGCTAAGTCATTGACCAAGCCATCGCAAGGCAAAGCCAGGATGACCTGGGACACAACTGCAGCTTTTGGTTCACCCCGTACGTCGAACGCGAGGGGCGAAAGGCGACCGATTTTGCTTGATAATGCCTTTGCATTAGGTACGCAACACAGAAGATCGATGTTGAACAAGCCTAATTTGCGCTTGTGACATGACTGAGATGGCATGCGAGCTAGTATGTCGCTGCTCGAGTAGGGATCCAACCTAGCCACACAAGCCGAACACCACTCATGTGCCGCACGTACCCACAACCCACGATAACCGATGGAAATCGGCAACTTACGAAGCTTCACCCCGTGCGCACGGCACCTTGCGGCGCTACTTGCACGATGCTTTGCCATTTTGTTGCCAAAACCCATCAGCCGCCACGAGCGATGTCGCCTCCCGATGTTGCTCGCAACAACCGATGGCAATCGGCAACTTACTAAGATTCGCCCCGTGCGCACGGCACCTTATGGCGCTACTTGCACGATGCTTTGCAATTTTGTTGCCAAAACCCATCAGCCGCCACTAGCGATGTCGCCTCCCGATGTTTCCCGCAACAACCGATGGCAATCGGCAACTTACTAAGCTTCGCCCCGTGCACACGGAACCTTACAGCGCTACTTGCACAATGCTTTGCCATTTTGTTGCCAAAAGCCATCAGTTGCAACGAGGGATGTCGCCTCCCGATGTTTTCCGCCACAACCGATGGGAATGAACATCTACTAAGCTTCGCCCCGTGCGCACGGAACCTTACAGCGCTACTTGCACGATGCTTTGCCATTTTGTTGCCAAAAGCCATTAGTTACAACAAGGGATGTCTCCTCCCAATGTTTTCCGCAACAACCGATGGCAATGAACATCTACTATGCTTCGCCCCGTGCGCACGGCACCTTGCGGTGCTACTTGTACGATGCTCCACCGTTCGCTGTCAAAAGCCATAAGCCGCCACGGAGGGGGGTTTACTGACGCAACCAACAATGATCGATGGCAATAGGCAACTTACTAAGCTTCGCCCCTTTGCACGGCACCTTGCGGCCCTACTTGCACGACGCTCCGTCGTTCCATTGCCTATGTGCCTATGTATAGCCAAAAGGAGGAAGAACTTAGCCTATAGCAATTGTGAAAACTCAAAGTAGTCTAAGTCACTTCCTTAGGGTAGGAAGTCTGTTTTGGGCAGGGAATTGGGGAATTCTTTGTCTTGGCCATAGGGTTGGCTATAGTGTTCTTGTATTCACTTTATTAATACAAGTTGGGAAGAAATTCCTGTAATCTCGTGTGTCTCTTTTATTTCCGCTGCCTATTTTCATTCTAAGTTCAAATCGTCCTAAATTAAACTAAGTGTTGGGTAGGCTAAGTCAAGTGGGGCTTGACTACCGCATTGAGGTGAACCTCGGCCAGAATTACAAGTGGCCAAAATCACCCCCGTGACAATTGGTATCAGAGCGCGGTTAGTTAAGGGCAACGACACAATTTTCATTGGTTGAATTTTGTGAAGGATGGCTGGTGGCAATGCAGAACTGAGGGAAAAAGTTGCTGCATTGGAGGCACTTGTCGGAACTACTGATGGGGATCAGTTTCTGACTATTATGACCCGTCTTTCTTATCTCGAGGGCGAGTTAAACGGACTTAGTGCACATATCTGAAGATGGAAAATGGGTTACTGCATCGTGCTGTTGGCAATGATGATGCTCAGCGTGAGGAAGATCGTACCAAGGTCAGAATTCCAGAGTCCAAAGAGTTCAGTGGCGTAAGGAGTGCGAAGCAACTCGAAAACTTTCTGTGGGATATGGAGCAGGACTTTCAGGCTGTGAAAGTTTGTGATGAAGAAAAGGTCACCATTAGGACTATGTACTTGGTTGACGATGCAAAATTGTGGTGGCGAACGCGGGTGGCAGTTGATGCAAGTGCTGGTAGGCCGAAGATTGATTCTTGGGAAAGGTTAAAGAAAGAATGAAAGGACCAATTCTTTCCTAGCAATGCGGGTTGGATTGCTAGAGACCGTTTGAAGAAGTTGAAACAACCTGGAACGGTCAGGGAATATGTCAAAGATTTCAGTTCTTTGATGCTGGATATTAGCAATGTGTCTGAGGAAGACAAGTTGCATAATTTCCTTTACGAGTTGCAGTCGTGGGCGCAGATGGAACTCTGAAGGCAGAACATGAAAGACCTTCCTAGTGCCATTGCGGCTGCGGATGCTTTGGGAGATTTCCGGTTGGGGCAGGATGGCTCTAATTTCTCTACTACTCCAAAGTCCAAAAACAGAAACAAGGACAAGGCAAAAGAGTGGAGGAAAGCTGGAAACGACAAGGAGATTTCTGTTGAGGGCAACGACAATGAAAAGGAAAAGCAAGGTGCTGGACCTTTTATTATCAAGGGACAGAGCAGCAAATTTGATGGCTGTTTTATCTGCAAGGGACCACACATAACGAGGGATTGTCCAAGAATTGTAAATCTTTCAGCGTTGTTTGCTGAAGAAATATATGAAGAAGAACCGGAGCAAGCAACAACACATATAGGACCTATGGGGGTGCTGAAAAATGTGGAAGCTACTTCGTCGAGGACGACGAATTCTTCTGGTGGGGGTGTTTTGTTAGACCCCTAGCATTGACCCTCGGCAGGTGTGGGTTGTGACAAGTATTTTCATGATGGACTTGTTGCACAACTTGAATCTTGGGGAAACATCATAACGGGAAGCTCGGCATGACGGACTATGCGGGGAATGACAAAGGCACCTTGGACGGAATCAAGGCACAGCTCGGCATGACGGACTATGCGGGGCATGACAAAGGCACCTTGGACGGAATGAAGGCGCATCTTACTTAGACATGTGGGTTGGCAAAGCACTTGTGTGGCAAAGCCATGTCAAGCAGGGGCAAGGACATGGCAAGACAAGGTACGGCAAGGCTGGACAATCAATGGCAATGAATGTGGGCAAATGACATAGCAACGCGAATGATATCAAGGCTTGGTGACTTGATGCTAAATCAGCATTTGCAACGGGCGGACTTGATCAAGTAGAAGCAACTTGACAAACTGAGGTAGCGGATGGGCGCACAGCAATGTAATGGGCAACGAGATGTGTCAATGGCATTGAGTGGAGCACTGTCAAAGGCTAAGGCTGGGCGCAATGCCAGCCTTAGGCGTGCAGCAGCTGGCCGACGCGCACATGCAGCGTACATGGAGCAGTTTTCAGGTGTGCTGTGCACATGATGCAGTTGGCCTAGAAGTGTGCCCACGTTTTTATACATGTCTCTACTAATTTTAGCCTATATATATGTGCCTATGTATAGCCAAAATGAGGAAGAACTTAGCCTATGGCAATTGGGCAAACTCAAAGTAGTCTAAGTCACTTTCTTAGGGTAGGAAGTCTGTTTTGGGCAGGGAATTGGGGAATTCTTTGTCTTGGCCATAGGGTTGGCTTTAGTGTTCTTGTATTCACTTAATTAATACAAGTTGGGAAGAAATTCCTGTAATCTCGTGTGTCTCTTATTATTTCCACTGCCTATTTTCATTCTAAGTTCAAATCGTCCTAAATTAAAGTAAGTGTTGGGAAGGCTGAGTCAAGTGGGGCTTGACTACCGAACTGAGGTGAACCTCGGCCAGAATTACAAGTGGCCAAAATCACCCCCATGACAGTAGGCCACTATCCTTCCATCGAAAGTTGATAGGGCAGAAATTGGAATGATGCGTCACCGGCACGATGGCCGTGCGATCCGTCGAGTTATCATGAATCATCGCAGCAATGGGCAGAGCCCGCGTCGACCTTTCATCTAATAAATGCATCCCTTCCGGAAGTCGGGGTTTGTTGGACGTATTAGCTCTAGAATTACTACGGTTATCCGAGTAGTAGATACCATCAAACAAACTATAACTGATTTAATAAGCCATTCGCAGCTTCACAGTCTGAATTTGTTCATACTTACACATGCATGGCTTAATCTTTGAGACAAGCATCTGACTACTGGCAGGATCAACCAGGTAGCATTCCTCATTGACGCCGGCATTGCATGAGCGTGGCCGACCCAAAAGGGCACGTCCAAGTCCAAGGCGAGCACGACCGTCATTCGTAAGGAGCATTCTTTGGGCAGATAGAAGCCAATGAAGGCCCCGTGCCCATTGCGTTTACTGAATCCGAGAGCCCGAGCATGCTAAGTCGTGGATCAAGCCATCGCAAGGTGAAGCCAGGACGACCTGAGCCACAACTGCAGCTTTTGGTTCACCCCACACGTCGAACACGATGAGCGAAAGGCGACCGATTGTGCTTGATAATGCCTTGGCATTAGATATGCAAAAAAGAAAACCGATGTTGAACAAGCCTAATTTGTGCTTGTGACATGACTGAGATGGCATGTGAGCTAGGATGTCGCTGCTCGAGTAGGGATCAAACCTAGCCACACAAGCCGAACACCACTCATGTGCCGCACGTACACTTACCTCGATGATACAAAGCCAACACCAGCCCCAACACGTGATGCGCAGACATATGTTGTTGCCGATGCCAACATTTCAAAGCCAAGACAAGCCCCGCAAAGCACGAATTTGGGGGTTTGATCAATGCCAGCCACAACCCACAACAACCGATGGCAATCGGCAACTTACTAAGCTTCACCCCGTGCGCACGGCACCTTGGTGCGCTACTTGCACGATGCTTTGCCATTTTGTTGCCAAAAGCCATCTGCCGCCACGAGTGATGTCGCCTCCCGATGATGCCCGCAACAACCGATGGCGATCAGCAACTTACTAAGCTTCGCCCCGTGAGCACGGCACCTTGCGGCGATACTTGCACGATGCTTTGCTATTATGTTGCCAAATGCCATCAGCCGCCACTAGCGATGTCGCCTCCTGATGTTTCCCGCAAACCGTTGGCAATCGGCAACTTACTAAGCTTCGCCCCGTGCGCACGACACCTTGTGGCGCTACTTGCACGAAGCTTTGCCATTTTGTTACCAAAAGCCATCAGCCGCCACGAGCGATGTCGCCTCCCGATGTTGCCCGCAACAACCGATGGTAATCAGCAACTTATTAAGCTTCGCCCCATGTGCACGGCACCTTGCGGTGCTACTTGCACGATGCTTTGCCATTTTGTTGCCAAAAGCCATCAGCTGCCACGAGCGATGTCGCCTCCTGATGTTTCCCGCAACAACAGATGGCAATGAACATCTACTGAGCGTTGCCCCATGTGCACGACACCTTGCGGCGCTACTTGCACGATGCTCCTCCGTTCGTTGTCAATAGCCATAAGCCTCCATAGAAGGTTTTTTACAGACACAACCCACAACAATCGATGGTAATATGCAACTTACTAAGCTTTGCCCCATGCGCACGGCACCTTGCATTGCTACTTGCACGACACTCCGCCGTTCCATTGCCGAAAGCCATCAACCGCCATGAGCGATGTTGCCCGCAACAAGCGATGGCAATCGACATCTACTGAGCTTCGCCCCATGCGCACGGCACCTTGCGGCGCTACTTGCTCGACGCTCCACAGTTCGTTGTTGAAAGCCATCGGCCGCCACGAGAGATTCCAGACACAACCCACAACAACCGATGGCAATCAACAACAACTTACTAAGCTTCGCCCCATGCGCACGGCACCTTCCAGCGCTACTTTCACGATGCTTTGCCGTTCTGTTTTCAAAAGCCATCAGCCGCCACGAGCGATGACGCCTCCCGATTTTGACTGCAACATCCAATGGCGATCAACAAGTACTAAGCTTCGCCCCATGCGTATGTCACCTTGCGGAGCTACTTGCATGACGCTCCACCGTTCATTGCCAAAAGCTAATGTTTGCCACGAGCGGTGCCACCACCAGGCGTACTACGAGCCCACACGAGTACTTGCCGGCACGGTTTGGGGACATCGAGGACGTTGCACGGACAAGCCGTGCATGTCCCCAATGCCCACGACACATGCCAGCGTCCCCCATGCATGCCCGCCCCTTCCTGGCAGCAAGAACCTGAGGTGCCTCTCAACACCTCTACCCCCCCTTATATATACTTGGAAAAAACCCCAAGTTTCAGGAGTAGACATGTTTTGGCCAGAGACTCATAAGAGACATGTACAACACCAAATAGCACAAACCAAAGTATAACTTGGCTAAGATATTCACAAATGACTATTAAGCATTGTAAATGATATTTTTTTACGAAAAATTAATGTTTTTTTGAAATATTTTTATTCAAAAACGAAAAATACTTAAAAAAAACTCTAAAAAATATGAAAATTATTATAAAAATAGAAACAATGATGGAGAAAAATTCCAATACAACTTGTAATAGTATAACATATAAAAGAGTAAATATTTTTATTAAAAAGTGACATAAAAATAATTTAAAATAACAAAAAATGCATAAAACTTACTAAAAATATATTAAAAATAGGAAAAATACATAATATTATTATATTAAAGTGTATAAATGACCAACCACCAATAATCACGAGGCACCTCCATTGTCGCAACCACAACAAGTGGTTTCGATTTGAATAAACCGCCGCCAATCACAAAGCGTCGACCAACCGTCGCCCGTGGATACCGCTCGAGCCACCGCGACTTTCCACCACCGCCACCAATGACCACCAACATTATTGCACTTGACGTGTTGTCCAACCACAACAAGTGATTAGGATTTGAAGAAACCGCCGCCAACCACCAAGCGTCGATTGGTCGTCGCCCGACGCTACCGCTCGAACCACCCCGACTTTCTGCCACCGCCGCCAATGACCACCAACATCATTGCGCTTGGCATGTTTCTAAGAATTGGTTAGCAATAGATGTGGTGCGACGTGGTGGAGCTTGGAACGACGTAGTGCGATGTCATGCCATGGCCACGTCCTGAGACGTCCATGGCCATGTCCTGACACGTCCTAACACGTAACATGACCATATCCTGCCATGTCCTGCGACGTCCTGACACGTACCATGGCCATGGCCTGACACGTCCTGACACGTACCATGACCATATCCTGCCATGTCCTCCGATGTCCTGACACGTACCATGGCCATGGCCTGACACGTCATGACACGTACCATGACCATATCCTGCCATGTCCTGCGACGTCCTGAATCATGCCATGGCCACGTCCTGACGCGTCCTAACACGTACCATGGCCATATCCTGCCATGTTCTGCGACGTCCTGACTCGTGCCATGACCACACCCTGCCACGTCCTGACGCGTGCCATGGCCATGTCTTGCAACGTCCTGACTCGTGCCATGGCCCTGCCACGTCTTGACGCATGCCATGGCCATGTCCTGACGCGTCCTAACACGTACCATGGCCATATCCTGCCATGTCTTGCGACGTCCTAACTTGTGCTATGGCCACGCCCTGCCATGTCATGACGCGTCCTGACACGTGCCATGGCCATGTCCTGACACGTCCTGCGACGTCCCGACCCGTGCCATGGCCACGCCCTGCCATGTCCTACGACGTCCAGACTCGTGCCATGGCCACGCCTTGCCATGTCCTAACGCGTCCAGAACGTGCCATGGCCATGTCGTGACACGTCCTGCGACGTCCCGACTCATGCTATGGCCACGCCCTGCCATGTTCTGCGACGTCCCGACTCGTGCCATGGCCACGCCCTGCCATGTCCTGACGCATCCTGACACGTGCCATGGCCATGTCGTGATGCGTCCATTCACGTGCCATGGCCATGTCCTGACGCGTCCTGACACGTGCCATGGCCATGTCCGGACGCGTCCTGCGACGTCCTGACTCTTGCCATGGCCACGCCCTGCGATGTCCTGCGACGTCATGAGTCATGCCAAGGCCACACCCTGCCATGTACTGACGTGTCCTGACACGTACCACTGCCATGTCCTGACGCGTCCTGACACGTACCATGGCCATGTCCTGACTCGTCCTGCGATGTTCTGACTCGTGCCATGGCCATGTCCCGACTCGTCCTACGACGTCCTGACTCGTGCCATGGCCACGCCCTACCATGTCATCCGACGTACCGACATGTCCTGACCCGTGTCCTGCCATGTTCTGCGACGTACAGACACGTCCTTGCCCGTCCTATTGCCACGCCTTGCCATTTCCTGGGACGTCCTAACTCAAGCCATGGCCACGCCTTGTGCTCGTTGCATTGGCCTTGGCCTCTCAAGCGACACCCCGAAAAACCTTGGCATAGGCCTCGACCTCTCAAGCAACACCCCGAAATGCCTCTAGTAGTGTAACGTGGTTTGGTAATTCCCTCGACGTGACTAAGTGTCAAGTCACATTGTCCACTTAATGCACAAACAGTATACGTTCCAAGGTCTTGAGGACTTGTTCCATTTTTCCAACACTTAGTATAATATAGCATCAAGGTAGGAGTGAACCTCTTATCGGAAAAGTTAGAAAATGATTGGATTGGAGGGGGAGGGACGAATCGGAGTGACAAAGGGCTGAATCTCTGTGGATCGTGGCAGCAAGGCCACTCTGCCACTTATAATAGCCCGTCACATATATAAGTCGTCTGCAAAGGATTCTACCCACCGCTCGATAAAAATTGT
>CM067326.1:37890497-37920497 GCA_034376525.1 Nicotiana benthamiana
TGATGGCTTTTGGCAACAAAATGGCAAAGCATCGTGCAAGTAGCACCGCAAGTTGCCGTGCTCACGGGGCGAAGCTTAGTAAATTGCCAATTGCCATCGGTTGTTGCGGGAAACATCGGAAGGCGACATCGCTAGTGGCGGTTGATGGCCTTTGGCAACAAAATGGCAATGCATCATGCAAGTAGCGACGCAAGGTGCCGTGCGCACGGGGCGAAACTTAGCAAGTTGCCAATTGCCATCAGTTGTTGCCGGCAACATTGGGAGGCGGCATCGCTCGTGGCGGCTGATGGCTTTTGGCAACAAAATGGCAAAGCACCATGCAAGTAGCGGCGCAAGGTTCCGTGCGCACGGGGTGAAGCTTAGTAATTTGCCGATTGCCATCGGTTGTTGTGGGTTGTGTCTGCCATTGTTTAAACCCCTTATTCATGCTTTGCGGGGCTTTTCTTGGCTTTGCAATGTTGGCATCGGCAACAACACATGGCTGCGCGTCACGTGTTGGGGCTGGTGTTGGCTTTGAATCGGCGAGGAAAGTGTATGTGCGGCGCATGAGTGGTGTTCGGCTTGCGTGGCTAGGTTGGATCCCTGTTCGAGCAGCGACGTCCTAGCTCGGATGCCATGTCAGTCATGTCACAAGCGCAAATTAGGCTTGTTCAACGTCGGTTTTCTATGATGCATACCTAATGCCAAGGCATTATCAAGAACAATTGGTCGCCTTTCGCCCCTCGCGTTCGACGTGTGGGGTGAACAAAAAGCTACGTTTGTGTCCCAGGTCATCCTGGTTTCGCCTTGCGATGGCTTGGTCCACGACATAGCATGCTCGGGCTCTCGGATTCGGTAAACGCAATGGGCACGGGGCCTTCATTGGCTTCTATATGCCTAAAGAATGCTCCTTACCAATGACACTCGTGCTCGCCTTGGACATGGCCGTGCCCTTTTGGGTCGGCCATGCTCATGCGACGCCGGCGTAATGAGGAATGCTACCTGGTTGATCCTACCATTAGTCATATGCTTGTCTCAAAGATTAAGCCATGCATGTGTAAGTATGAACAAATTCAGACTGTGAAACTACGAATAGCTCATTAAATCAAATATAGTTGTTTGATGGTATCTACTACTCGGATAAACGTAGTAATTCTAGAGCTAATACGTGCAACAAACCCCGACAGCTGGAAGGGATGCATTTATTAGATAAAAGGTCGACGCGGACTCTGCTCGTTGCTGCGATGATTCATGATAACTCGACGGATTGCACGGCCATCGTGCCGGCGACGCATCATTCAAATTTCTGCCCTATCAACTTTCGATGGTAGGATAGTGGCCTACTGATAGGACCCTTACTTTGAATGTCGGCAAGGATGGGCGGCAGCATGGTACGGCATGCGCGCCAATGGACGGGAAGTCGATATGCTAGTATGTGCAAGCAAGACCAAGACCTTGGCGCGCAAAGGTTTGCTTGGAAGGGCTTGACAAGGCTGTATCGGCAAGGACGGGCGGCAGCATGGCACGGCATGCACGCCAAACGGATGTGCAAGCAAGGCCAAGACCTTGGCATGGGCAAGGTTTGCTTGGAAGGGCTTGACAAGGCAACGGACGGGCGGCAGCATGGCATGGCATGCACGCCAATATCAGTGGGTCGACGGGCTGGAACGGGCAAGCAAGGCCAAGACCTTGGGGCGGACAAGGTTTGCTTGGAAAGGGCTTGACAAGGCAGCATCGGCAAAATGGGGCGGCATGGCACGGCATGCGCGCCAAAGACAGTCGGCATGACATTGGTCGGGACAGCTAAATGCGGGCTAAGCTAAGGCAAAGCGGGAATGCGGGTTGACGGCAAAGGCTTTCAATAGCCAAGGCAAGGCTATAGGAATGAAAATACAAGTGATGGCACGAGGGAAATGAGGCAGAAAGGAACATGGCAACGGACAAGGGCCAAAGGCAGTGTGCGCACGGTGTATGGGCGCCGGGCAGTGTGCGGGAAATATGATGGCAGCGGATTGCGCCGGCATTGGTATGGGACAATGTTAAATTGACTAAGGCATGGCTCGAGCATCCTTAGGGCGGAATGCAGCTGGTCCGAATTGCACATGAGAAGCACATGGAAGCGGTTGGCAGGAGTTCCTTGTTTGTAGGCCATGATCTCCCATGTTTCCCCATTATCCCCATTATCTTGTAATGCTTGTATAATGCCCCATTTCGTGAGTAGTGGATCCTAAGTGGCTGGGGTTGTCAGCCACACGTTAGGAACGTGGGATAGCTTAGTGGGACAAGGCAGTTGGCCGAAAATGTGCATGTGCTGCCAAGGGAAGGGTTCCTATGTGCTATAAATAGGACCCTTAGGCTTAGGCAGAAAAGAGGTGTGATTCGTGTGTATTTGCTTGCTGGGAAACACGAGGGAAACGTGAGGAGTTCTAAGTGTTTCAAGGAAAAAGGGGACTTGGGTTGTGGGACAATCCGAGTGTTCGGCCAAGATTGACAAGGTCATCTTAGTCGAAGAGTGGGCTGTGAGCGGCATTGTTCATAGCGAGAGTGAGGGTCCTTTGTATTATTTTCCATATTAATATAAAGGTTGGGAAATTGTTCCCGTATATGCTTGTCTCATTTATATTCAGTTTTGCTGCCTAAATTCGTCGACGGCCAAACTTGTGTGCGATTGGCAAGTTTTGGGGAAGGCTGAGTCAGGCAAGGCTTGACTGCCGCACGGAGGCGAAACCTCGGCCAGGATTTAAGTGACCAAAATCGGCCCCGTGACAGTTGGTATCAGAGCGCGGTTGAGGGCAGATCGTGTTGCAGCGGAGACACGACGTGCCATAGCAAGTTGTGGCAGTGACGGAACGATCAGTGGCAGATTACGTTGAAATTTTTGAGAACATGGCGGGAGGCACAAATGCGGAGCTGCGTCAAAGAGTTGAGCAGTTGGAAACACTAGTTGGGCAAGCTCTCGAGAATGATGATTCTTCTGTTCTTGCGAGAATGGCGCGGTTGGAGGCAGATTATGCGGCGAGGCACGAGACAACGCTGGCAGAAATGGCCTTGGTACGCCAAGAGAAGGAAGAGTTGCGACGAGAAGTGGCTGATCTTCGAACGGCATTGCAAGATTCTGCCCCTAGAACGGATGAGCGCACTAAGTTGAGGATTCCGGAGCCGAAGCCTTATGGTGGTGCAAGAAGTGCCAAGGAACTGGAAAATTTCCTTTGGGACGTGGAGCAGTATTTCCAGGCTGCACGTATAGCCGATGCCGATAAGGTGGTGATCACACCAATGTACTTGACGGATGATGCAAAGGTGTGGTGGCGTACACGAAGTGCGGATGGAGAAGGTGCTGGACTGCCAAGAATTGAAACTTGGGAGTTGATGAAGAAGGAATTAAAATCCCAATTCCTTCCAACGAATTCATCGTGGATGGCACGCGATGGGCTGCGTCACTTGAAACAAAGTGGCACGGTGAGGGAGTATGTCAAGGAATTTTCATCCTTGATGCTCAATGTGAGTAATATGGCGGAAGAAGACAAGCTGCATTACTTCATGAGCGGGTTGAAGAATTGGGCGCAATTGGAGTTGAGAAGGCAAAATGTGCAATGCCTCTCTACTGCCATTGCGGCCGCAGATGCGTTGGCAGACCTGAAGATAGGTGGTGAACCTATGGATACTTCACATTCAAAGGCCGACGGAAGGAAGGCAAGGGAATGGAAGGGAAACGGGAAGGGCCAAGCATCTGGAAGTGGTGAACTTGCCGACACTGTGAGACGAGAACTTCACAAGGGCAAGGAGGGAAGCAGCAAGTTTGATGGCTGTTTCACTTGTGGTGGTCCGCACTTGAAAAGGAACTGTCCAGTGCAGGCTAAGATAAATGCAGTACTTGCGGCACAGGGACAGGACAAGGTGGCGGAGGATGAGGAACCAGAAGGGGGGTATGTCAATGACCCTCCGAGGTACGTCAATTGAGACGACTCGACGAGGACGTCGATTTCAAAGGGTGTGGGTGGTTTGTTAGGACCCTAACTTTGAAAGTCGGCAAGGATGGGCGGCAGCATGGTACGGCATGCGCGCCAATGGACGGGAAGTCGATATGCTAGTATGTGCAAGCAAGACCAAGACTTTGGCGCGCAAAGGTTTGCTTGGAAGGGCTTGACAAGGCAGTATCGGCAAGGACGGGCGGCAGCATGGCACGGCATGCGCGCCAAACGGATGTGCAAGCAAGGCCAAGACCTTGGCATGGGCAAGGATTGCTTGGAAGGGCTTGACAAGGCAACAGACGGGCGGCAGCATGGCATGGCATGCGCGCCAATATCAGTGGGTCGACGGGCTGGAACGGGCAAGCAAGGCCAAGACCTTGGGGCGGACAAGGTTTGCTTGGAAAGGGCTTGACAAGGCAGCATCGGCAAAATGGGGCGGCATGGCACGGCATGCGCGCCAAAGACAGTCGGCATGACATTGGTCGGGACAGCTAAATCCGGGCTAAGCTAAGGCAAAGCGGGAATGCGGGTTGACGGCAAAGGCTTTCAATAGCCAAGGCAAGGCTATAGGAAAGAAAATACAAGTGATGGCACGAGGGAAATGAGGCAGAAAGGAACATGGCAACGGACAAGGGCCAAAGGTAGTGTGCGCACGGTGTATGGGCGCCGGGCAGTGTGCGGGAAATATGATGGCAGCGGATTGCGCCGGCATTGGTATGGGACAATGTTAAATTGACTAAGGCATGGCTCGAGCATCCTTAGGGCGGAATGCAGCTGGTCCGAATTGCACATGAGAAGCACATGGAAGCGGTTGGCAGGAGTTCCTTGTGTGTAGGCCATGATCTCCCATGTTTCCCCATTATCCCCATTATCTTGTAATGCTTGTATAATGCCCCATTTCGTGAGTAGTGGATCCTAAGTGGCTGGGGTTGTCAGCCACACGTTAGGAACGTGGGATAGCTTAGTGGGACAAGGCAGTTGGCCGAAAATGTGCATGTGCTGCCAAGGGAAGGGTTCCTATGTGCTATAAATAGGACCCTTAGGCTTAGGCAGAAAAGAGGTGTGATTCGTGTGTATTTGCTTGCTGGGAAACACGAGGGAAACGTGAGGAGTTCTAAGTGTTTCAAGGAAAAAGGGGACTTGGGTTGTGGGACAATCCGAGTGTTCGGCCAAGATTGACAAGGTCATCTTAGTCGAAGAGTGGGCTGTGAGCGGCATTGTTCATAGCGAGAGTGAGGGTCCTTTGTATTATTTTCCATATTAATATAAAGGTTGGGAAATTGTTCCCGTACATGCTTGTCTCATTTATATTCAGTTTTGCTGCCTAAATTCGTCGAAGGCCAAACTTGTGTGCGATTGGCAAGTTTTGGGGAAGGCTGAGTCAGGCAAGGCTTGACTGCCGCACGGAGGCGAAACCTCAGCCAGGATTTAAGTGGCCAAAATCGGCCCCGTGACACCTACCATGGTGGTGACGGGTGACGGATAATTAGGGTTTAATTCCGGAGAGGGAGCCTGAGAAACGGCTACCACTCCAAGGAAGGTAGCAGGCGTGCAAACTACCCAATCGTGACACAGGGAGGTAGTGACAATAAATAACAATACTGGGCTTTATGAGTCTGGTAATTGGAATGAGTAAAATCTAAATCCCTTAATGAAGATACATTGGAGGGAAAGTCTGGTGCCAGCAGCCGCGGTAATTCCAGCTCCAATAGCGTATATTTAAGTTGTTGCAGTTAAAAAGCTCATAGTTGGACTTTTGGATGGGCCGGCCGGTCCGCCTTTGGTGTGCACGGTCGTCTCGTCCCTTCTGCCGGCGATGCACTCCTGGCCTTAATTGGCCCGGTCATGCCTCCGGAGCTGTTACTTTGAAGAAATTAGAGTGCTCAAAGCATACCTAGGCTCTGTATACATTAGCATGGAATAACATTATAGGATTTCGGTCCTATAACGTTGGCCTTCGGGATCGGAGTAATGATTAACAGGGATAGTCGGGGGCATTCGTATTTCAAAGTCAGAGGCGAAATTCTTGGATTTATGAAAGATGAACAACTGCGAAAGCATTTGCCAAGGACGTTTTCATTAATCAAGAACGAAAGGTGGGGGCTCGAAGACGATCAGATACCGTCCTAGTCTCAACCCTAAACGATGCCGATCAGGGATCGGCGGATGTTGCTTTTAGGACTCTGCCGCCACCTTATGAGAAATCAAAGTTTTTGGGTTCCGGGGGGAATATGGTCGCAAGGCTGAAACTTAAAGGAATTGACGGAAGGGCACCACCAGGAGTGGAGCCTGCGGCTTAATTTGACTCAACACGCGGAAACTTACCAGGTGCAGACATAATAAGGATTGACATACTGAGAGCTCTTTCTTCATTTTATGTGTGGTGGTGCATGGCCGTTCTTAGTTTGTGGAGCGATTTGTCTGGTTAATTCCGTTAACGAACGAGACCTCAGCCTGCTAACTAGCAATGCGGAGGTATCCCTTCGCGGCCAGCTTCTTAGAGGGAATACGGCCTTTTAGGCCGCGGAAGTTTGAGGCAATAACAGGTCTGTGATGCCCTTAGATGTTCTGGGCCGCACGCGCGCTACACTGATGTATTCAACAAGTTTATAGCCTTGGCGACAGGCCCGGGTAATCTTTGAAATTTCATCGTGATTTGGATAGATCATTGCAATTGTTGGTCATTAACAAGCAATTCCTAGTATGCGCGAGTCATCAGCTCGCGTTGACTTCGTCCCTGCCCTTTGTACACACCGCTCGTCGCTCCTACCGATTGAATGATCCGGTGAAATGTTCGGATCACGGCAACGTGGGCGATCCGCTGCCCGCAACGTATCGAGAAGTCCATTGAACCTTACCAATTAGAGGAAGGAGAAGTCGTAACACGGTTTCCGTAGGTGAACCTGCGGAAGGATCATTGTCGAAACCTGCAAGGCAGAACAACCCGCGAACTTGTTTAAAAACTGGGAAGTGGTACGACCGGGATGCTTCGGCCCCTGTCCGTGCGGCTTTCTCCTATATCCCCGACGCGCGCGCTCGCATGCATGCCGGGTGATTAATGAACCCCATCGCGGATAGCGCCAAGGAATACTAAATTGAAAGCCTGGGGCGCAAAGCATGGCCCTTGCGCCCCGTTCGCAGCGTGCACGGGGGACTTGTGCTTCTTTTGAAACACAAACAACTCTCGACAATGGATATCTCGGCTCTCGCATCGATGAAGAACGTAGTGAAATGCGATACTTGGTGTGAATTGCAGAATCCTGTGAACCATCGAGTCTTTGAACGCAAGTTGCGCCCGAAGCCGTTAGGCCAAGGGCACGTCTGCCTGGGCATCACGCATCGCGTCGCCCCCGCACACCGCGCCCATTCTCATAGTCGTGGTGCTGTTTTGGGACAGATAGTGGCCTCCCGTGCTCCTCGAGTGTGCGGTTGGCCTGAATGCGAGTCCATGGTGACGGACGTCAGGACCAAGTGGTGGTTGAAACTCAACTCTCGTAATGTCGCGGTTCCAACCCGTCGCATGTTTGGGCTCCCCGACCCTTATCGCGCTTAGGCGCTCCGACCACGACCCCAGGTCATGCGAGACTAATCCCTGAGTTTAAGCATATCAATAAGCGGAGAAAAAGAAACTTACAAGGATTCCCCTAGTAACGGCGAGCGAACCGGGAACAACCCAGCCTTAGAATCGGGCGGCTCCATCGTCCGAATTGTAGTCTGGAGAAGCGTCCTCAGCGGCGGACCGGGACCAAGTCCCCTGGAAGGGGGCGCCAGAGAGGGTGAGAGCCCCGTTGTGCCTGGACCTTGTCGCACCATGAGGCGCTCTCTACGAGTCTGGTTGTTCTGGAATGTAGCCCAAATCGGGCGGTGAATTCCATCCAAGGCTAAAAATGGGTGAGAGACTGATAGCGAACAAGTAACGCGAGGGAAAGATGAAAAGGACTTTAAAAAGATAGTCAAAGAGTGCTTCAAATTGTCGGGAGGGAAGCAGATGGGGGCCGGCGATGTGGACTGGTATTGAGCCGGTCCGCCGGTCAACTCGGGGCGTGGACCAGCATGGATTGGGGGGGGCCAACGCTCGGGCTTTTGATACGCTCGTTGAGCATCCTCTCCTTGATTGTGGTAGGCAGCGCGCGTCTCTGGCGTGCTTCGGCATCTGCGCACTTCGGATGCTGGCCTGTGTGCTCCCCATTCAACCCGTCTTGAAACACAGACCAAGGAGTCTGAGATGTGTGCGAGTCAACGGGTGAGTAAACCCGTAAGGCGTAAAGAAGGTGATTGGTGGGATCCCCCTGAGGGGTGCACCACCGACCGACCTTGATCTTCTACGAAGGGTTCGAGTGTTAGCATACCTGTCGGGACCCGAAAGATGGTAAACTATGCCTAAGCGGGGCGAAGCCAGAGGAAACTGTGGTGGAGGCCCGCAGCCATACTGACGTGCAAATCGTTCGTCTGACTTGCGCATAGGGGTGAAAGACTAATCGAAGAGTCTAGTAGCTGGTGCCCTCCGAAGTTTCCCTCAGGATAGCTCGAGTACGCGTGCGAGTTTTATCGGGTCAAGCCAATGGTTAGAGGCATCGGGGGCGCAACGCACTCAACCTACTCTCAAACATTAAATTGGCAGGACGGGGCGACTTCTTTGTTGAGCCGCGCCACGGAATCAAGTGCTCCAAGTGGACTATATTTGGCATGCGGAACTGGCGATGCGGGATGATGCGGAAGCCGGTTACGGTGCCAAACTGCGCGCTAACCTAGATCCCACAAAGGGTGTTGGTCGATTAAGACAGCAGGACGGTGGTCATGGAAGTCGAAATCCGCTAAGGAGTGTGTAACAACTCACCTGCCGAATCAACTAGCCCCGAAAATGGATGGCGCTTAAGCGCGTGACCTACACCCGGCCGTCGGGGCAAGTGCCAGGCCCTGATGAGAAGGAGGGCACGGCGGTCTCTGCAAAACCTTGGGCGTGACCCTCGGCAAAGGGGCCGTCGGTGCAGATCTTGGTGGTAGTAGCAAATATTCAAATAAGAACTTTGAAGGCCAAAGAGGGGAAAGGTTCCATGTGATCGGCACTTGCACATGGGTAAGTCGATCCTAAGGGTCGGGGGAACCGTGATAGATAGTGCGTTTAGCACGTACTCCGAAAGGGAATCCGGTTAAAATTCATGAACCGGGATGTGGCTATTGACGGCAACGTTATGAAGTCCGGAGACGTCGGCGGGGGCCTCGGGAAGAGTTATCTTTTCTGTTTAACAGCCTGCCCACCATGGAAACGAGTCAGTCCGAGGTAGGGTCCAGTAGCTGGAAGAGCACCGCATGTCGTGTGGTGTCTGGTGTGCCTCCGGCGACCCTAGAAAATCCAGAGGACCGAGTGCTGTCCACGCCCGGTCATACTCATAACTGCATCAGGTCTCCAAGGTGAACAGCCTCTGGTCGATGCAACAATGTAGGCAGGGGAAGTCGGCAAAATGGATCCGTAACTTCGGGAAAAAGTTTGGCTCTGAGGGCTGGGCACGGGGGTCCCATTCCAAAACCCGTCGGTTGTCGGTGGACTGCTCGAGCTGCTCCCGCAGCGAGAGCGGGTCGCCGCATGCCGGCCGGGGGTACGGACTGGGAACGGTTCCTTCGGGGGCCTTCCCCGGGCATCGAATAGCCAACTCAGAACTGGTACGGACAAGGGGAATATGACTGTTTAATTAAAACAAAGCATTGCAATGGTCCCTGCGGATGTTTACGCAATGTTATTTCTGCCCAGTAATCTGAATGTCAAAGTGAAGAAATTCAACCAAGCGCGGGTAAATGGCGGGAGTAACTATGACTCTCTTAAGGTAGCCAAATGCCTCATCATCTAATTGTTGGAAATCATGTATATCTATGATATGTGCGCTTTGGTTGTAGGAGCATGATTTTCAGGTATAGGTTTTGATGAATGACAAACAATGAAGTCAAGTGTCAAACAACGATATAATATGACAATCAATCAAATGGCGAGAAGCACACTGATGAAGGAATTGCATGAACGAGCCAAAGAGTTCAAGAACGAAGACCCAAGACGTAGGTCGTTTGGTAGAACCAATGTAAGGACAACGTTTAAGTTATCTTATCCTTTGGCTCAACATTAGGTCATCATAAACATGCATAAAATATTTTATTAAATTATATTTATCATAAACATGCATCTTTGTCTTAAACCAAAATGATTTGTATTTTAGTCAAAATGGTTTTTAAACATGTCTTTTAAATCTTGACCCAAACAATCGATTATATGCTCCTTACAATCGATTGTGTTTTTCAAAATAGCTAACAATTGATTATACAGTTTTAACAATCGATTGTATTAAGATAGTGTGATCTGATGTTTTTCAAAATAGCAAACAATCGATTGTCTACTTTTATCAATCGATTATTTTGAGACAGTGTGCAACCAAAGTTTTTCCTAACAAAACAATCGATTCTTTGTCCCACAATCGATTATACACAATCGATTGTCTCTTCATACAATCGACTATATTTTGACCGTTCCCACAGAATCCTAAATTGATTTTTGAACGTTGAAGAACAATCGATTATTCAGGGTTAACAATCGATTGTTTAGCCTAAAATCAGGAATCTGTTTTTTGAACGTTGGTCAAACAGTCGATTGTCTACTCCAAACAATCGATTGTATGAGCACAGAATCAGGGATTTTATTTGTCAATTAAGCAACGGTCAGCACCACTTTTTCACCTATAAAAAGAGGTCTTTTGAGCTGTTTTTATATACACAACTCCTGCATATATTGATATACATATTGATCATTTTCAAGCATCATTTTAGAGCTTTTGTTGAGCCATTTGATAGACAACTTTGTGTTGTTCATAGAGCTTATTTTGTTTCTCTTTATCCACTCTATTGAGAGAGTATTTGTTGTAAAAGAGAGTTGTTTAAGAAGAACATATCTTCTCATTTGTCGGGTTTGCTATGTACCCAAAGTCTTAGTGGTTGAAGTCTTGGGGTGAGGTATCCTCAAGCAAGTGAAGTCTTAAGGTCTAGTATCCTTGACCAACTGTAACGGTTTGTTGAGCACCCGTAAGCTTAACAGTGTTAGTGGAAATCTCGAGAGAGTCTGTCGGGGACTGGACTAGCCACGGGTTGTGGTGAACCAGGATACATCGGTGCGTTCGTTCTTATTTATTTACTTATCGCACTTATTTATTTCCTGCAATTTTTAAATTCCGCAAGTATACGCTAATTTTTATTATAACGCTATTCACCCCCCCCTCTAGCGTTAAGCGTATTTTCTAACAATTGGTATCAGAGCCTAACTCTCTGAAAGCCTTAACCGGTTGAGAGCAATATATATTTTTCAGTTGAAAATATTGAACGCAGGAACGATGGATGAAGGACAATCCACCACTTGCCCCCCACTATTTGACGGAACAAACTATACATATTGGAAAGAGCGGATGAGCATCTTCCTCAAAGCAAACAGTTTTCGTTTGTGGCAAATAATCAAAAACGGTGAACCAATGCCAACAAAGAAAGTTGGAGAGACCACGGTTCCAAAGAAGGAAGATGACTATGATGCCGAGGATATCAAGAAAGTTGAAAATAATGCAAGGGCCATCCATGTATTATATTGTGTGGTGAATCCAGATGATTATCGAAAAATCTCTTGCTGCACAACCGCCAAGGAGATGTGGGATAAGAACGAGATCATTTATGAAGGTACGCCTCAAGTCCGAAAAGCCAAAATTGATTTTCTAACACATAAATATAAAATCTTTAAAATGGAGAAGGAACCCATTGGTGTTATGTTTGAACGATTTTTAAGAATCGTCAACGATCTCCATGCTCTCGGGAAAGTATACATGAACAAAGATCTTGTTCGAAAAGTCGTACGGAGTCTCACTCCCGAATGGTGCTCCAAAGCCAATGCCATCCAAGAGTCGATGGAATACACGGATATCACAATTGATGGACTAAGAGGTAACCTCGAAACTTATGATAGCACAATTCTTAATCCTTATCTTAGAAGCAATTCAAATTTTGCCTTCAAAGCCTCATCCTCTAAACGAGAAGAGGTAAGTGATTCGGAAATGGATGATGATAATATTTCCAATGAGATAATTGAAAATTTTTGTAAGCCTATGAAGAAGGACAAGAAAAAGAAGAAACACCATAGGCGCGTATCACGGAATTCGGACAGCTCAGGCGATGGAACCGCCGCATTGTGTCTCGTGGCAAACGAAGAAGAGGTAAGTACATCTAACTCTCACTCGTTTGAAGAATTACAAAATGCTATGATGAATTGTATGGTGAATTTGTTAATGCTTCAAAAATGATAAAATATTTGAAGATAACACTTTCTTTGCAGAAAACACTTTCATTGCAAGAAACAGATTTTCAGAAAACACTTTCTTTAAAAGAAAAAAAATTTGAAAAATCCTCTTCTTTGAAAGAAATAGATTTTGAAAAATTGACTAATGAAAATGGTGTTCTTAAAAATAAAATTGAAGTTTTAGAAAAGGAAAATAAATTTTTGGAAAATGACATTATTGATTTCAAAAATAAAATCAAGGAATTGAATGAAGCCTCTTCTATTGATAAATGTTCTAATTGTTCCTCTTGTAGTTCATTAAAATTAGAGAACATAGAACTTAGGAACACGCTAGAAAAACGTAGTGTTGATAGTCCTAAAATTGAAGAGAATAAAAAGGATATAAGTAATGAGGTTGGTCCATCTAGAAAGAATTCTAGGAACCTCACAAATGAGTCTAAGATTAATTATTATAGACAACCTAGAAACAACTCTAGGACTTTTATAAATGAGTCTAGAATGAATAATTTTAGACCACCTAGACATGACTCTAGGAAATTCAACGCTTCTAGGGGGAACAACTTTAGATCACCTAGAACGCATTTGGCTCAACCTAGACATATGCATAATCCTAATGTTATATGTCACTATTGTAATCGGGTAGGACACATTGCACCCGTTTTTTTTGCTAAACATAGAGATTTATGTGTTGATTATAATTGTTATTATTCTAACCCCCAAGGACCCAAAAGAAGTTGGGTACCAAAAACCTATTTGTAGGCTTCTTTTTGCAGGTGTGCTTGAAGACTACAATATTGTAGTGGATGCACCAAGCACGAAACCTTAATGCATTGAGGGGGAACATCGGTTAGTTATCATATTTTGAATAAAAATACAAATAGTTGATATGTGCTAATAAAAACTATTTTTTATCGCTGCATGCATTAATAAGTTCTTTTTAAATAACAATTAGTATCAATTTGGGCATAATAAATGATTGATTCATGTTTTGATGAACATTCTTAGTTTAAAATAACAATTGGCATTGTTGAGAAAAATGACCGTTATCATTAGTATGTCATTTACTAACATTTGATATGATCTTGTTTATAACGTTTGATATCGTCACTGGTTTAAATTTTTTTGGTATAGTCTTTTTGCTAATGCCAAAAGGGGGAAGAATATGGGCGATATGCATGCCTTAATTGAGGGGGAATTATATTGATTTCTATGAATTGTTTCTATGAATTGTTTGCATAAATTGTATGTTGAGATAGAACATGAATTTAGGGGGAATTCAATATGCATACTCATAACCGCATCAGGTCTCCAAGGTGAACAGCCTCTGGTCGATGCAATAATGTAGGCAAGGGAAGTCGGCAAAATGGATCCGTAACTTCGGGAAAAAGTTTGGCTCTTAGGGCTGGGCATGGGTGTCCCATTCCAAAACCCGTCGGTTGTCGGTGGACTGCTCGAGCTGCTCCCGCACCGAGAGCGGGTCGCCGCATGCCGGCCGGGGGTACGGACTGTGAACGGTTCCTTCGGGGGCCTTCCTCGGGCATCGAACAGCCAACTCAGAACTGGTACGGACAAGGGGAATACAACTGTTTAATTAAAATAAAGCATTGCAATGGTCCCTGCGGATGTTTACGCAATGTTATTTCTGCCCAGTAATCTGAATGTCAAAGTTAAGAAATTCAACCAAGCGCGGGTAAATGGTGGGAGTAACAATGACTCTCTTAAGGTAGCCAAATGCCTCGTCATCTAATTGTTGGAAATCATGTATATCTATGATATGTGTGCTTTGGTTGTATGAGCATGATTTTCAGGTATAGGTTTTGATGAATGACAAACAATGAAGTCAAGTGTCAAACAACGATATAATATGACAATCAATCAAATGGCGAGAAGCACACTGATGACGGAATTGCGTGAACGAGCCAAAGAGTTCAAGACCAAAGACCCAAGACGTAGGTCGTTTGGTAGAACCAATGTAAGGACAACGTTTAAGTTATCTTATCCTTTGGCTCAACATTAGGTCATCATAAACATGCATAAAATATTTTATTAAATTATATTTATCATAAACATGCATCTTTGTGTTAAACCAAAATGATTTGCATTTGAGTCAAAATAGTTTTTAAACATGTCTTTTAAATCTGGACCCAAACAATCGAATATATGCTCCTTACAATCGATTGTGTTTTTCAAAATAGCTAACAATCGATATACAGTTTTAACAATCGATTGTATTCAGATAGTGTGATCTGAAGTTTTTCAAAATAGCAAGCAATCGATTGTCTACTTTTAACAATCGATTATTTTGAGACAGAGTGCAACCGAAGTTTTTCATATCAAAACAATCAATTGTCTTTGTCCCACAATCGATAATACACAATCGATTGTCTCTTCATACAATCGATTATATTTTGACCGTTCCCACAGAATCCTAAATTGATTTTTGAACGTTGAAGAACAATCGATTATTCAGGGTTAACAATCGATTGTTTAGCCTAAAATCAGGAATCTGTTTTTTGAACGTTGGTCAAACAATCGATTGTCTACTCCAAACAATCGATTTTCTGAGCACAGAATCAGGGATTTTATTTGTCAATTAAGCAACGGTCAGCACCACTTTTTCACCTATAAAAAGAGGTCTTCTGAGCTGTTTTTATATACACAACTCCTGCATATATTGATATTCATATTGATCATTTTCAAGCATCATTTTAGAGCTTTTGTTGAGCCATTTGATAGACAACTTTGTGTTGTTCATAGAGCTTATTTTGTTTCTCCTTATCCACTCAATTGAGAGAGTATTTGTTGTAAAAGAGAGTTGTTTAAGAAGAACATATCTTCTCATTGTCGGGTTTGCTATGTACCCAAAGTCTTAGTGGTTGAAGTCTTAGACGAACCCTTATTCTTTGCTGATGCACATCGAGATGACAGGAGTGTGATAGCTATGGTAGATACTGGCGCTACTCACACCCTTATTTCTGCCAGTTTGGTGCATAAGTATCGATTGAGAGTATCGAAATGTCCCTCTTACATAAAGACTGTGAACACCAAAGCACAAACCCTTGTGGGTATGGCTTATGATGTTCCTATGTCTGTTGGGAACTGGAAAGGGAAGGTCAATTTGATGGAGATTCCAATGGAAGAGTTTGAGGTGATCCTCGGAATTGACTTCATGCGGAAACATCACTTTGTTCCAATGCCTCAATTTATTGGAGTGATGATCATGAATGATATTGTTCCTCTCGTGAAAGTTGTTTATCCTTATGGAGGAAAAGAAATTCAAAGTAAGGCTTCGTTAATTTCTGCCATGATGGTTGGAAATGGTTTGAGGAAGGGAGGTGAGACTTTCCTTGCTGCCGGGGTTGAAGTGAAGCCTGATGTTAAGGTTGAAGTGCCGGACTGCGATGCTAAAAGTTTGAGTGACTTTGCTGATGTGATACCTCCAGATTTGCCTAAAAAAATGCCACCACAGAGGACTATTGATCACAAGATATAGTTGATGCCAGGTTTGATGCTTCCTACTCAACCTCAAAGGGGGTTGAACAAGGTGAAGGTGGAAAACAACTATCCTGTTGCGTTGGTACAAGAGTTGATGGACAGATTCAGCAAGACATGCTGGTTCATGAAGCTTGATATACGGTCGGGTTATTGGCAGGTACGGATAGCTGAAGATGATGAGTCTAAAACTACTTCTGTTACGAGGTATGGCTCATATGAATTCTTTGTTATGTCGTTCGGATGGATAGATGCCCCTACTACATTTTGCAACCTCATGAATGACGGTATGTATGAGTACATAGATAACTTTGTCGTTGTCAAATTAGACGACATTGTTGTCTATAGTCGAAATTTTGATGAACATATGTCACACTTGATAAAAGTGATGTCTCGGTTGAGGGAGTACAAGCTGTATGAGAAGTGTGAATTTTCTAGACAGGAGATCATATTTCATGGGCACTTGGTGAGCCAGAATCAGGTGCGGATGGACCCGAAGAAGGTGCTGGTCATTGCGGAATGGCAGGTACCGAAAGTTGTGAAAGAATGAAGATCTTTCCTTGGGTTGGATAATTATTACCAGAAATTCATTGCTGGTTACTCAAATAAAGTTGTTTCTTTGATAGATGTGATGAAGAATAACGTCAAAGGGAATTGGTAGGAAAAATTCTGGGCTGCATTTGGTGTGTTGAATGAATCCATTGCCTCAGAACCAATCGTGCGACTTGCTGAGTTTGAGTTACTGTTTGAAGTGCATATAGATACGTCTGACAAGGCTGTTGGAGGCGTGCTGGTTCAAGAAGGTCATCTTGTGGGCTTTGAAATAAGAAACTTGAATGAAGCAAAACAAAGGTATTCGTCTCATGAGGAGGAAGCCTTTGTTGCTGGTTATTCCTTTATGGGACTTGAGTTAGATTTTGTTATTAAATTCAAGTCAGGTGCTATGAATGATCCATTGAACATAAACACAATGAATCATACGAAGGAAGGTACTGTGCGACGGTACTGGATCAAGGGCAACGAAGTATTGCTGGATAGAACCTTGGTTGCGAGATATGGTGGTCCGTTCGAAGAGCAAATCGAGGGCTACTTGAGATTACCCTCGACGAGGGCGTCGAGTTCAATTTGTGGGGGTGGTTTGTTACGACCCCAAATATTGACATGACGGATGTCGGGCAGAATTCATGTTGAGGGCTTGTGCATTTTTCCTCTACATGGCTTCGTTGAAGTGTTGACAAGCAATGTGCAAGGCTGGAGTGTTGGCAAGGTGGCCTTGGTTCGTGGGCATCGGCTATGGCAAGTGGAAGCATGGCACTTGACAAAGGCATGCGCAGATCTGTGGGACGACTTAATTTATAGCAAGGCGTGGCTATGAAATTGAGGGCGAGGCAAGGTCCAAGGCAAAGCCGGGATAAGGTATGCGCGGATCAGTGGGACAACTTGATTCATAGCAGGGCGTGGCTACGAAATTAAGGGCGAGGAGAGGTCCAAGGCCAAGCGGGGCAAAGGCATGCGCGGATTGGTGGGACGACTTAATTCATAGCAGGGCGTGGCTATGGAATTAAGGGCGAGGCAAGGTCCAAGGCAAAGCTGGGCTAGAGACAAGGAAAACGTGGGCAAGGCTAGTGGCTATCGTGCATGGCATGTGATGGAGAGGTGGGAAGGTCATGTGCTGGAAGTTGAAGACATGATCTAAGAACATGGGTGGTTGGCTACAAAGTGGAAGACATGGTAGCAACTGTCCTAATCCACCTAAGGCATGGGCATGGCACATGGTAGAAACTGCCCCTTTGTAGCTGTCCCTTTGTAACTGCCTTTGGCAGTCCCTTTATATAGATTGCATCTCCTTCTGTGGAGAATGCAAATAGAATTAGATATGTGAGCCAAGTCTAAAAAGTGTGTCCTTTATATATTATGCGAGAATTAATAACGGATGTGTTTTACCCGTAAATTCTTTGTGTCTTCTTAGTTTTCCTAAACTCTGAAAATCCTAAGTCAGACTCTGTGTGTGTGCGAAAAGTAAAGGCTGAAGTGGCTGTGAGCCGCTGCAGTGCAGTGTCTATTTTTGCGAAAAATTGACCCTGTGACAATTGGTATCAGAGCTTTTTGGTTGTAACTCTTGATCATGGCGGGTGGGTCTACTTCAGACGTACGTGATAGAGTGAAACGGTTGGAGGCGCTAATCGGCGTGACCGATGATCCGTTGGATATGGAAGATCTTATTACTGAGATTTACCGTCTAAAGGATGGGGCAGATCAGTTTCGCGATAGGATACAACAAAGTTGTGAATCAACGGATGGCGTAGTTGAAGACCTGAAGAAGGAGGTCAACAACTTAATAGCCAAAATCACTGTTATTCGACGGGCGTTGGCTGCTCCAAGCCAAGGCAATGAAGAATGCTTGAAGGTAAAGATTACGGATCCAAAGGCGTTTGATGGAACGCGTAGTGCAAAAGAATTCTAGAATTTTCTGTGGGACATGGAAAAATATTTTGTTGCTGCCAAAGTTCAAAATGTGGAGAAGGTCACAATAACAAGCATGTACGTAACGGGAGATGCTAAATTGTGGTGGAGAACTCGTATGGTGGACGATGAAAGTGCAGGCAGACCGAAAATTGATACATGGGAGAAGTTCAGAAAAGAAATGAAGGACCAATTCTTGTCTGGCAATGATTCTTGGCTTGCTAGAGACCATTTGAAACGCTTGCGACAAACGAAATCTATTCGGGATTATATTAAGGAATTCTCTTCCTTAATGTTGGATGTTCAAAACATGTCGGAAGACGAAAAATTGCATAACTTTATTTCTGAAATGCAAGCATGGGCGCAGAATGAACTTAGGAGGCACACTGTGAAGGATCTCCCATGTGCCATGGCTGCAGCGGATTCTTTGGTCGACTATCGCAGCACCCGCACTCTTTCGGATATTCCTCCTACTTCAAAACCTAACAAACGGGAGGCGAAGAAAGGGGAATGGAGGAAGGAAGTTCGAGAGGAAGTCGTTGAGAAGGGCAAGGTTGTCGATGGGGCTGTTCAAAATAAAGGCGTCGCAAACAGGACAAGTGATGGTTGGTGGACGTGCGGAGGACCACATCTTGCCAGAGACTATCCAAATCGTGAGCGGGTAAATGCTTTGCTTGCTAGAGAAAATAATCGGGATGGAGAAGGTGAAGAAATTGTTGCTACCTTGGTAAATCCTTTGAATTGTTGAATGTTATCTCGTTGCTAAATACTACAAGTAACGAGACGAACCCTTATTCTTTGCTGATGCACATCGAGATGAGAATTGGGGACAGAAGTGTGATAGCTATGGTAGATACTGGCGCTACTCACACCCTTATTTCTGCCAGTTTGGTGCATAAGTATCGATTGAGAGTATCGAAATGTCCCTCTTACATAAAGACTGTGAACACCAAAGCACAAACCCTTGTGGGTATGGCTTATGATGTTCCTATGTCTGTTGGGAACTGGAAAGGGAAGGTCAATTTGATGGAGATTCCAATGGAAGAGTTTGAGGTGATCCTCGGAATTGACTTCATGCGGAAACATCATTTTGTTCCAATGCCTCACTTGAACGGAGTGATGATCATGAATGATATTGTTCCTCTCGTGAAAGTTGTTTATCCTTATGGAGGAGAAGAAATTCAAAGTAAGGCTTCGATAAATTCTGCCATGATGGTTTGAAATTGTTTGAGGAAGGGAGGTGAGACATTCTTTGCTGCGAGGGTTGAAGTGAAGCCTGATGTTAAGGTTGAAGTGTCGGACTGCGACGCTCAAAGTTTGATTGACTTTGCTGATGTGATACCACCAGATTTGCCTAAAAAATGCCACCACAGAGGACTATTGATCACAAGATAGAGTTGATGCCGGGTTCGATGCTTCCTACTCAACCTCATAGGGGGTTGAACAAGGTGCAGGTGGAAAACATCTATCCTGTTGTGTTGGTGCAAGAGTTTATGGACAGATTGAGCAAGACATGCTGGTTCATGAAGCTTGATATACGGTCCGGTTATTGGCAGGTACGAATAGCTGAAGGTGATGAGTCTAAAACTACTTTTGTTACGAGGTATTGCTCATATGAATTCGTTGTTATGCCGTTCGGATGGATAGATGCCCCTGCTACATTTTGCAACCTCATGAATGACGGTCTGTATGAGTACATAGATGAATTTGTCGTTGTCTAATTAGACGACATTATTGTCTATAGTCTAAATTTGGATGAACATATGTCACACTTGATAAAACTGCTGTTTCGGTTGAGGGAGTACAAGCTGTATGAGAAGTGTGAATATTCTAGATAGGAGATCAAATTTCATGGGCACTTGGTGAGCCAGAATCAGGTGCAGATGGACCCGAAGAAGGTGCAGGTCATTGCGGAATGGCAGGTATCGAAAGTTGTGAAAGAAGGGAGATCTTTCCTTCGGTTGGATAATTACTATCAGAAATTCATTGCTCATTACTCAAAGAAAGTTGTTCGTTTGATGGATGTGTTGAAGAAGACCGTTAAAGGGAATTGGTCGGAAATATTCTAGGCTGGATTTGGTGTGTTGAAAGAATCCATTGCCTCAGAACCAATCGTGCGACTTGCTGAGTTTGAGTTACTATTTGAAGTGCATATAGATACGTCTAACAAGGCTGTTGGAGGCGTGCTGGTTCAAGAAGGTCATCATGTGGCCTTTGAAATAAGAAAGTTGAATGAAGGAGAACAAAGTTATTCGTCTCATGAGGAGGAAGTCTTTGTTGCTGGTTATTCCCTTATGGGACTTGAGTTAGATTTTGTTGATAAATTCAAGTCAGATGCTATGAATGATCCATTGTACATAAACACAATGAATCATACGAAGGAAGGTACAGTGAGACGGTACTCGATCAAGGGCAACGAGGTATTGCTGGATAGAACCTTGGTTGCGAGATATGATGGTCCGTTCGAAGAGCAAATTGAGGGCTACTTGAGATTAACCTCGACGAGGGTGTCGAGTTCAATTGGTGGGGGTGGTTTGTTACGACCCCAAATATTGACATGACGGATGTCGAGCAGAATTCATGTTGAGGGCTTGTGCATTCCCCTTTGACATGGCTTCGTTGAAGCGTTGACAAGCAATGTGCAAGGCTGGAGTGTTGGCAAGGTGGCCTTGGTTCGTGGGCATCGGCTATGGCAAGTGGAAGCATGGCACTTGACAAAGGCATGCGCAGATCTGTGGGACGACTTAATTTATAGCAAGGCGTGGCTATGAAATTGAGGGCGAGGCAAGGTCCAAGGCAAAACCGGGCTAAGGTATGCGCGGATCAGTGGGGCAACTTGATTCATAGCAGGGCGTGGCTATGAAATTAAGGGCGAGGCAAGGTCCAAGGCCAAGCGGGGCAAAGGCATGTGCGGATTGGTGGGACGACTTAATTCATAGCAGGGCGTGGATATTGAATTAAGGGCGAGGCAAGGTCCAAGGCAAAGCTGGTCTAGAGACAAGGAAAACGTGGGCAAGGCTAGTGGCGATCGTGCATCGCATGCGATGGAGAGGTGGGAAGGTCATGTGCTGGAAGTTGAAGACATGATCTAAGAACATGGGCGGTTGGCTACAAAGTGGAAGATATGGTAGCAACTGTCCTAAACCACCTAAGGCATGTGCATGGCACATGGTAGAAACTGCCCCTTTGTAGCTGTCCCTTTGTAACTGCCTTTGGCAGTCCCTTTATATAGATTGCATCTCCTTCTGTGGAGAATGCAAGTAGCATTACATATGTGAGCCAAGTCTAATAAGTGTGTCCTTTATATATTATGCGAGAATTAATAAAGGATGTGTTTTACTCGTAAATTCTGTGTGTGTTCTTAGTTTTGCTAAACTCTTAAAATCCTAAGTCAGACTGTGTGTGTGTGTGCGAAAAGTGAAGGCTGAAGTGGCTGTGAGCCGCTCTAGTGCAGTGTCTATGTTTGCGAAAAATTGACCCTGTAACAATTGGTATCAGAGCTTTTTGGTTGTAACTCTTGATCATAGCGGGTGGGTCTACTTCAAACGTACGTGATAGAGTGAAACGGTTGGAGGCGCTAATCGGCGTGACCGATGATCCTTTGGATATGGAAGATCTTATTACTGAGAGTTACCGTCTAAAAGATGGGGCAGATCAGTTTCGCGATGGGATCCAACAAAGTTGTGAATCAACGGATGGCGTAGTTGAAGACCTGAAGAAGGAGGTCAACAACTTGATAGCCAAAATCACTATTATTCGACGGGCGTTGGCTGCTCCAAGCCAAGGCAATGAAGAACGCTTGAAGGTAAAGATTTCGAATCCAAAGGCGTTTGATGGAACGCGTAGTGCAAAAGAATTGGAGAATTTTCTGTGGGTCATGGAAAAATATTTTGTTGCTGCCAAAGTTCCAAATGTAGAGAAGGTAACAATTACAAGCATGTACCTTACGGGAGATGCTATATTGTGGTGGAGAACTCGTATGGTAGATGATGAAAGTGCTGGCAGACCAAAAATTGATACATGGGAGAAGCTCAAAAAAGAAATGAAGGACCAATTCTTGCCTGGCAATGATTCTTTGCTTGCTAGAGACCATTTGAAACGTTTGCGACAAAAGGGATCTATTCGGGATTATAATAAGGAATTCTCTTCCTTAATGTTGGATGTTCAAAACATGTCGGAGGACGAAAAATTGCATAACTTTATTTCTGGAATGCAAGCATGGGCGCAGAATGAACTTAGGAGACAGACTGTGAAAGATCTCCCAAGTGCCATGGCTGCAGCGGATTTTTTGGTCGACTATCGCAGCACCCATACTCTTTTGGATATTCCTCCTACTTCAAAACCTAACAAACGGGTGGAGAAGAAAGGGGAATGGAGGAAGGAAGTTCGAGAGGAAGTCGTTGAGAAGGGCAAGGTTGTCGATGGGTCTGTTCAAAATAAAGGCGTCGCAAATAGGAAAACTGATGGTTACTGGACGTGCGGAGGACCTCATCTTGCCAGAGACTGTCCAAATCGTGAGCGGGTAAATGCTTTGCTTGCTACAGAAAATAAACGGGATGGAAAAGGTGAAGAAATTGTTGCTGCCTTGGTAAATCCTTTGCAATTGTTGAATGTTATCTCGTTGCTAAATACTACAAGTAAAGAGACGAACCCTTATTCTTTGCTAATGCACATCGAGATGAGAATTGGGGACAGAAGTGTGATAGCTATGGTAGATACTGGCGCTACTCACACCCTTATTTCTGCCAGTTTGGTGCATAAGTATCGATTAAGAGTGTCGAAATGTCCCTCTTACATAAAGACTGTGAACACCAAAGCACAAACCCTTGTGGGTATGGCTTATGATGTTCCTATGTCTGCTGGGAACTGGAAAGGGAAGGTCAATTTTATGGTGATTCCAATGGAAGAGTTTGAGGTGATCCTCGGAATTGACTTCATGCAAAAACATCACTTTGTTCCAATGCCTCACTTGAACGGAGTGATGATCATGAATGATATGGCTCCTGGTTTCGTGAAAGTTGTTTATCCTTATGGAGGAGAAGAAATTCAAAGTAAGGCTTCGATAAATTCTGCCATGATGGTTGGAAATGGTTTGAGGAAGGGAGGTGAGACTTTCCTTGCTGCCGGGGTTGAAGTGAAGCCTGATGTTAAGGTTGAAGTGGCGGACTGCGATGCTCAATGTTTGAGTGACTTTGCTAATGTGATATCACCAGATTTGCCTAAAAAAATGCCACCACAGAGGACTATTGATCACAAGATAGAGTTGATGCCGGGTTCGATGATTCCTACTCAACCTCATAGGGGGTTGGACAAGGTGAAGGTGGAAAACAAGTATCCTGTTACGTTGGTGCAAGAGTTGATGGACAGATTGAGCAAGACATGCTGGTTCATGAAGCTTGATATACGGTCGGGTTATTGGCAGGTACGGATAGCTGAAGGTGATGAGTCTAAAACTACTTCTGTTACGAGGTATGACTCATATGAATTCCTTGTTATGCCATTCGGATGGATAGATGCCCCTGCTACATTTTGCAGCCTCATGAATGACGGTCTGTATGAGTACATAGATGAATTTGTCGTTGTCTAATTAGACGACATTGTTGTCTATAGTCTAAATTTGGATGAACATATGTCAAACTTGATAAAACTGCTGTCTCGGTTCAGGGAGTACAAGCTGTATGAGAAGTGTGAATTTTCTAGACAAGAGATCAAATTTCATGGGCACTTGGTGAGCCAGAATCAGGTGCGGATGGACCCGAAGAAGGTGCAGGTCATTGCGGAATGGCAAGTACCGAAAGTTGTGAAAGAATGGAGATCTTTCCTTGGGTTAGATAATTATTATCAGAAATTCATTGCTGGTTACTCAAAGAAAGTTGTTCCTTTGATGGATGTGTTGAAGAATAACATTAAAGGGATATGGTCGGAGAAATTCTGCGCTGCATTTGGTGTGTTGAAAGAATCCATTGCCTCAGAACCAATCGTGCGACTTGCTGAGTTTGAGTTACTATTTGAAGTGCATATAAATACATCTGACAAGGCTGTTGGAGGCGTGCTGGTTCAAGAAGGTCATCCTGTGGCCTTTGAAATAAGAAAGTTGAATGAAGGAGAACAAAGGTATTCGTCTCATGAGGAGGAAGTCTTTGTTGCTGGTTATTCCCTTATGGGACTTGAGTTATATTATTTTGATAAATTCAAGTCAGATGCTATGAATGATCCATTGTACATAAATACAATGAATCGTACGAAGGAAGGTACAGTGAGACGGTACTCGATCAAGGGCAACGAGGTATTGCTGGATAGAACCTTGGTTGCGAGATATTATGGTCCGTTCGAAGAGCAAATCGAGGGCTACTTGAGATTAACCTCGACGAGGGTGTCGAGTTCAATTGGTGGGGGTGGTTTGTTATGACCCCAAATATTTACATGACAGATGTCGGGCAGAATTCATGTTGAGGGCTTGTGCATTGCCCCTTGACATGGCTTCGTTGAAGCGTTGACAAGCAATGTGCAAGGCTGGAGTGTTGGCAAGGCGGCCTTGGTTCGTGGGCATCGGCTATGGCAAATGGAAGCATGGCACTTGACAAAGGCATGCGCGGATCTATGGGATGACTTATTTATAGCAAGGCGTGGCTATGAAATAGAGGGCGAGGCAAGCTCCAAGGCAAAGCCGGGCTAAGGTATGCGCGGATCAGTGCGACGACTTGATTCATAGCAGGGCGTGGCTATGAAATTAAGGGCGAGGCAAGGTCCAAGGTAAAGCGGGGCAAAGGCATGCACGGATCGGTGGGGCTACTTAATTCATAGCCGGGCGTGGCTATTGAATTAAGGGCGATGCAAGGTCCAAGGCAAAGCTGGGCTAGAGACAAGGAAAACATGGGCAAGGCTAGAGACCATCGTGCATGGCATGTGATGGAGAGGTGTGAAGGAAATGTGCTGGAAGTTGAAGACATGATCTAAGAACATGGGCGGTTGGCTACAAAGTGGAAGACATGGTAGCAACTGTCCGAAACCACCTAAGGCATGTGCATGGCACATGGTACAAACTGCCCCTTTGTAACTGTCCCTTTGTAATAGCCTTAGGTAGCCCCTTAATATAGATTGCATCTTCGTTGATGGAGAAGGCAAGTAGCATTACATATGTGAGTTAAGTCCAAAAAGAGTGTCCTTTCTATATTATGTGAAAATTAATAAAGGTTGGGTTTTACCCGTAAATTCTGTGTGTGTTCTTAGTTTGGCTAAAGTCTGAAAATCCTAAGTCAGACTGTGTGTCTCGGAAAAGTGAAGGTTGAAGTGGCTGTGAACTGCTGCCGTGCAGTGTCTATTTTTGCGAAAAATTTACCCTGTAACAGATGGCCACTATCCTACCATCGAAAGTTGATAGGGCAGAAATTGGAATGATGCGTCGCCGGCACGATGGCTGTGCGATCCGTCGAGTTATCATGAATCATCGCAGCAACGGGCAGAGCCCGCGTCGACCTATTATTTAAAATATGCATTCCTTCCAGAAGTCGGGGTTTGTTGCATGTATTAGCTCTAGAATTACTACGGTAATCGGAGTAGTAGATACCATCAAACAAACTATAACTGATTTAATGAGCACTTCGCAGTTTCACACTCAGAATTTGTTCATACTCACACATGCATGTCTTAATCTTTGAGACAAGCATATGACTACTGGAAGGATCAACCAGGTAGCATTCCTCATTCACGTCGGCGTCGCATGAGCGTGGTCGACTCAAAAGGGCACGACCAAGTTAAGGGCGAGCACGACCGTCATTCATAAGTAGCATTCTTTGGGTAGATAGAAGCCAATGAAGGCCCCGTGCCCATTGCGTTTACCGAATCCTAGAGCCCGAGCATGCGAAGTTACCAAGCCATCGCAAGGCGAAGCCAGGACGACCTGGGACACAACTGCAGATTTTGGTTCAGCCCGCACGTCGAACGCGAGGGGTGAAAGGCGACCGATTGTGCTTGATAATGCCTTGGCATTAGGTATACAACACAGAAAACCGACGTTGAACAAGCCTAATTTGCGCTTGTGACATGACTGAGATGGCATGCGAGCTAGGACGTCGCTGCTCGAGCAGGGATCCAACCTAGCCACACAAGCCGAACACCACTCATGTGCCGCACGTACACTTGCCTCGCCGATACAAAGCCAACACCAGCACCAACACGTGATGCGCAGCCATGTGTTGTTGTCGATACCAACATTGCAAAGCCAAGACAAGCCCCGCAAAGCACGAATAGGGGGTTTGAACAATGCTAGACACAACCCACAACAACCGATGGCATTCGGCAACTTGCGGCGCTACTTGCTCGATGCTTTGCCATTTTGTTGCCAAAAGCAATCAGCCGCCACGAGCAATGTCGCCTCCCGATGTTGCCTGCAACAACCGATGGAAATCAGTAACTTACTAAGCTTCGCCCCAACCGAATGGCACATTGCGGCGATACTTGCACGATGCTTTGCCATTTTGTTGCCAAAAGCCATCAGCCGCCACTAGCGTTGTCGCCTCCCGATGTTTACCGTAACAACCGATGGCAATCGGTAACTTACTAAGCTTCGCCCCGTGCGCATGGCACCTTGCGGCGCTACTTGCACGATGCTTTGCCGTTTTGTTGCCAAAATCCATCAGTTGCCACGAGCGATGTCACCTCCCGATGTTGCCCGCAACAACTGATGGCAATCGGCAACTTACTAAGCTTCGCCCAATGTGCACGGCACCTTGCGGCGCTACTTGCACGATGCTTTGTCATTTTGTTTCCAAAAGCCATCAGCTGCCACGAGCGATGTCGCCTCCCGATGTTTCCTGCAACAACCGATAGCAATCAACATCTACTGAACTTCGTTGCGGTGCTACTTTCACGATGCTCCGCCGTTCGTTGTCAAAAGCCATAAGCCGCCATGGAGGGGGCTTTACAGACACAACCCACAACAATCGATTGCATTAGGCAACTTACTAAGATTCGCCCCGTGCACACGGCACCTTGCGGCGCTACTTGCACGGATTTCTGCCGTTCCATTGCCGAAAGCCATCAACCGCCATGAGCGATGTTGCCCGCAACAACCGATGGCAATCAACATCTACTGAGCTTCGCCCCTTGCGCACGGCACCTTGCGGCGCTACTTGCACGACGCTCCGTCATTCTTTGTCGAAAGCCATCAGACGCCACGAGAGATTCCAGAAACAACCCACAACAATCGATGGCAATCAAGAACAACTTACTAAGCTTCACCCCATGCACACGGCAACTTGCGGTGCTACTTGCACGATGCTTTGCTGTTCTGTTGTCAAAAGCCATCAGCCGCCACGAGCGATGTCGCCTCCTGATTTTGCCTGCAACATCAAATGGCGATCAACAAGTACTAAGCTTCGCCCCATGCGCACGGCACCTTGCGGCGCTACTTGCATGACGCTCCACCGTTCATTGCCAAAAGCCAATGTTTGCCACGAGAGGTGCCACCACCAGGCGTACTACGAGCCCACTCGAGTACTTGTCGGCACGGTTTGGGGACATCGAGGACGTAGCACGGACAAGCCGTGCATGCCCCCAATGCCCACGCCCCATGCCATCGTCCCACATGCATGCCCGCCCCTTCCTGGCAGCAAGCACCTGAGGTGCCTCTCAACAACTCTACCCCCTCATATATACTTAAAAAAAACCCATGTTTCAGGAGTAGACATGTTTTGGCCAGTGAATCATAATAGACATGTACAACACCAAGTAGCACAAATCAAAGTACAATTTGGCTAAGATATTCACAAATGACTTTTATACATTATAAATTATATTTTTTACGAAAAATGAATATATTTTTGAAATATTTTTATTCATAAACGAAAAATACTTAATAAAATACTAAAAATATGAAAATTATTGTAAAAATAGAAAAAATTGATGGAGAAAAATTCCAATACAACTTGTAGTAGTATAACATATAAAAGAGTAAATATTTTTATTGAAAAGTGACATAAAAATACTTTAAAATAACAAAAAATATATTAAAAATTGGTAAAATACATAATATTATTATAATAGCGAATAGATGACCAACCGCCAATAAGCAAGAGGCACCTCCATTGTCGCAACCACAACAAGTGATTCTGATTTGAAAAAACCGCCGCCAACCACAAAGCATCGACCAACCGTCGCCGGTGGATACCGCTCGAGCCACCGCGACTTTCCCCCACCGCCACCAACGACAACCAATATCATTGCGCTTGACGTTTTTCCCAACCTTATCAAGTGATTAGGATTCGAAGAAACCGCCGCCAACCACCAAGCGTCGACTGGCCGTCGCCCGACGCTACTGCTCGAACCACCCCGACTTTCCACCACCGCCGCCTATGACCACCAACATCATTGCGCTTGACATGTTTCTAAGCATTGGTTTGCAATAGATGTGGTGCGATGTGGTGTGGCTTGGAGTGACGTGGTGCGATGTCGTTCCATGGCCACGTCCTGACACGTACGATGGCCATGTCCTGACACGTACCATGACCATAGCGTGCCATATCCTGCGACGTCCTGACACGTACCATGGCCATGGTATGACACGTCCTGACACGTACCATCACCATATCCTGCCATGTCCGGCGACGTCCTGACACGTACCATGGCCATGGCCTGACACGTCATGACACGTACCATGACCATATCCTGCCATGTCCTCCGACGTCCTGAATCGTACCATGGCCACGTCCTGACGCGTCCTGACATGTACCATGGCCATATCCTGCAATGTTCTGTGACGTCCTGACTCGTGCCATGGCCACGCCCTGCTACGTCCTGACGCATGCCATGGCCATGTCCTGCGACGTCCTGACTCGTGCCATGGCCACGCCCTGCTACGTCGTGACACGTGCCATGGCCATGTCCTGACGCATGTTGACACGTACTATGGCCATATCCTGTCATGTCTTGCGACGTCCTGACTCGTGCTATGGCCACGCCCTGCCATGTCCTGACGCGTCCTGATACGTGCCATGGCCATGTCCTGACACGTCCTGCGACGTCCCGTCTCGTGCCATGGCCACGCCCTCCCACGTCCTTCGACGTCCCGATTCGCTCCATGGCCACGCCCTACCATGTCCTGACGCGTCCTGACACGTGCCATGGCCATGTCCTGACACGTCCTGCGACGTCCCGACTCGTGCCATTGCCACACCCTTCCATGTCCTGCGACGTCCTGACTCGTGCCATGGCCACACCCTTCCATGTCCTGATGCGTCCTGACACGTACCATGGCCTTGTCCTTATGCGGCCAGACACGTGCCATGGCCACGTCCTGATGCGTCCTAACACGTGCCATGGCCCTGTCCTGACACGTCCTGCGACGTCCTGACTCTTGCAATGGCCACGCCCTGCCATGTCCTACGACGTCTTGAGTCATGACACGGCCACGCCCTGCCATGTCATGACGTGTCCTGACACGTACCACTGCCATGTCCTGACGCGTCCTGACACGTGCCATGGCCATGTCCTGACTCGTCCTAACTCGTCCTGCGACATCCTGACTCGTGGCATGGCCATGTCCTGACTCGTCGTGCGACGTCTTGACTCGTGCCATGGCCATGTCTTGACTTGTCCTCCGACGTCCTCACTCGTGCCATGGCCACGCCCTGCCATGTCATGCAACATCCCGACATGTCCCGACCCGTGTCCTGCGACGTACAGACACGTCCTGGCCCGTGCCATGGCCATGCCCTGCCATTTCCTGGGACGTCCTAACGCATGCCATGGCCACGCCTTGCGCTCGTTGCATAGGCCTTGGCC